>JASAMW010004490.1:0-18300 GCA_030247985.1 Epsilonema sp. ZAB3_2
TTTTGCCCTATGCCAATGCAATTGGCATAGGGGCTATACGAAACGAGCTTCCTTAAGCGTGGAAGAATATACAGCACATACGTAGGTCTCCTGCTAAATTTAAGTAGTTACAGAAGTTAGATATGTTCCAGGAGTACACTGAGTTATTATGAAAGTTGTTATAGGTAGTAGGACGCCGGACGTCTGAGTGACGGTTTTTCAAACTACCGGGTTTTTACTAATTTCAACCGTAGAATGAAGCGAAGAAAAAAGAGGTAGGCGGGGAAGAAAAGTGTACAAAAGTTTTGAAAGAATTCGATAAAAGAAAAGATATTGATAAAGGAATTGAAGGTAAGGGTTGAAGGAAAATTTGTGAGGTCATCAGTTATGTGATGAAATGGTGTGTGACGTCATCAGTAGTAATAAAGAGGTAGAAGGTAAAGGGTACAGATGTCGGTTGGTGGTGAAGGGATGATGAAATATTGTGGAGGTAAACAGTTCTGTGATGAAATGTTATTTTGACGTCATCAATTCTGATAAAATCGTCAGTACTGATAAAGACGACGGATAAAATCTCAGTGAGACTGATAAAGACTGTGGTGAAATGTTATGTGACGCACAAACATTCATTTGAATATCGCACAAATCAGTACTGATAAATATGGAATGCTCAGTATAGGAAAATCGTCAGTACTGATCAATACTGACATTTCACAAAATAAAAAACCAACAAAAAAATCCCCTCATCATAAATTTTATCGTATTCCTTTTTGTGTGTGACGATGTTATGTGACATCATCAATACTGATGAAATCGTCAGTACTGATAACCCAAAACATTTCACCCACAGCTTCAGACCAACATCCCAGATGGGGTCATAATGAAATCGTCAGTACTGATAAAGAGCTTAACACACCAGTGTTTTACAGAAAAACAATACTGATAAAACGTCAGTACTGAATTAAAGACGTGCATAATATCTTAGTACTGATAAAGACTGTGGTGAAATGTTATGTGACATCATCAATACTGATGAAATCGTCAGTACTGATATTTAACAAACCCAAAGTATTGATGACGTCACATAACATTTCACCACAGTCTTTATCAGTACTCACGATTTTATCCCCGTCTTTATCAGTACTGACGATTTTATCAGTATTGATGACGTCACATAACATTTCATCACAGAACTGTTTACCTCCACAATATTTCATCATCCCTTCACCACCTACATCTGTACCCTTTACCTTCTACCTCTTTATTACTACTGATGACGTCACACACCATTTCATCACATAACTGATGACCTCACAAATTTTCCTTCAACCCTTACCTTCAATTCCTTTATCAATATCTTTTCTTTTATCGAATTCTTTCAAAACTTCTGTTCACTTTTCTTCCCGACCTCTCTTTTTTCTTCGTTCTCTTGAAATCAGTAAAAACCCGGTAATTTCTAAACCTCACAGACGTCCATCTACTCCTATAACAACTTTCATAATAACTCATGTACTCCTGGAACATATCTAACTTCTGTAACTACTAAATCTCGCAGGAGACCTACGTATGTGCTGTATATACTTCCACGCTTAAGGGAGCTCGTTTCGTATAGCCCTTATGCCAATTGCATTGGCATAGGGCAAAAAGATCTGAATATGAGTGCTGCGGCACGCGTATGCCCTATGCACAACACTGCTCTCTGTATTCTACTTTAGGGGTGGAAATTGAGATATGAGATACCTACCCGTCCGACCAAAGGAACAATGAAAATGAAGACATGGGAATGAGGCAAAAGTGGACTGGACGGGTGGACGCAACGCAAGTTCGCATGTGCGGACGGGGCGGACAAGACAAGACAGGTTTGGTCCTTTCTCTTTTCTTGTCGTCTACTCTTTACCACGTAGTCAAATAAAGGCAGAAAGGAGATTGTGTCCCATTATGCCGGGTGTAGCGTTATGCCGGGCGCTGTCGCGATATGCCGGACGTTGTCCCGATATGCCGGAGTCTCGTTATGCCGGACGTTGTCGCGATATGCCTGAAGGTTTGTCGCGTTATGCCGGACAAAATCTCTTTATGCCGGAGCGTCGCGATATGCCGAATGCTGTATTGTTATGCCGGGTAGTTTGTCGCTTTATGCCTAGGCCAGGCTTTTTTTGGGTACATACATAGTACGTACAACATTCAGATATCGAAATGTTTGAGTCCGATGAAAATTTCATGGAAGACAATGGAATGTGTTCCAAATATGTACTCACACCAAGGATGTATGAGAAAAGAATAGAATGCTGCATGGGCTTGGCAGATCGATCCCTGTCTGGAAACGTCGTGATAAAAACATAATAAAGAACACATCTGAGCTTGAAAATCTCAACGGACTCGAACATTCCAAATCAGAACATGATTTGCCATGAAAACATGAAAATTTCGAACATGCCTCACTTTGTTCATTGCCAGTCCAGAATTGGTCACATGGTCGTGAGAACTTTCGTTGCTGGTCATTTCGTTGCGAGATTTTCAAATTCAGTTCGCTCTTTAGGCACCCTAAGCCTAAGCCTGAGCCTAAGCCCAAGTCCTAAGCCTGAGCCTATGCCCAAGTCCTAAGGCTAAGCCTGAGCCTAAGCCCAAGTCCTAAGCCTGAGCCTATGCCCAAGTCCTAAGGCTAAGCCTGAGCCTAAGCCCAAGTCCTAAGCATGAGCCTATGCCCAAGTCCTAAGGCTAAGCCTGAGCCTAAGCCCTCTTTGGAGGCTATTGTGTGCTAATTTTTCAGCGTGCGGTGCGTGAATGTTTACCTACATTGAATACCCAAAAAACAGCTGATTCGGCCTAACGAGATTTTGTCCGGCGTAAAGAGACGACTGGTCCGGCATATCGCGACAACAGGCTGAAAGGTTAGACCCGGCATAACGAGACGACTGGTCCGGCATATCGCGACAATTTCCGGCATAAAGCGACAGTTTTGGGGTCCGGCATAACGGGGCAAAATATGAGGAATAAAGAGACAGGCCCGGCATAACGCGACAAATCATCCGGCATAATGGGATATTACCAGAAAGGAGGTACAACAGAATGGACTTAGGGGTGACAGACTCTAAAACCCAGACAACGGGAAAACACAAGGATTGACGGCAACACATAAAGGAGTATCGATACTGTAGCCAAAACAAGAGAATGTGCCCACATGTAGAGTCCGCAGAAAAAGTTGAGCATAAATCTATCGACAAGCACAAATGTAGGAGAAAGGTCGAGTCGTACTTCATTCGCTCGACTAACGGCTCCGGATATCCCGTCAGTTTTTTGCACGCTCCGATAAGCTACAGAACGGACAGAGAAGGCAGCGTTATTAGCTCATCAGCAGTGGCCTGGCCGACAAGTTTTAAACCCTACAAGCTTCACTTCACACAATGGGCGTTCGTTCAGCTTTTCAGGCAGACGCAGAGCAAAGGAAAGAAGAAGAATACATGGGCTGAAGCAGGGTACGAAGACAACATCAACAAAAACAAGAAGCTTTACGCACATTAGCTGCAGAAGGACTAGCAGAAGCTCATCATCAGCGGCAACGCGCTCAGCTTTGTAGAGTAATAATGCAGCGCAAGAACCTCAACTTTCTCTCGCTCTCTTTCCTTCACTCATCCGCTGATTTCGCCACAAAGACGAATTGACGGCTTCTGCGGCTTTTGTCAAAGTTTGCTGCCGGAAAATATCGGCTTCAAACAGACTAAATACATACTATGCCTGTAAACTTGACTGACTTACAGGAAGAAGCCTCGCTATGCTACAACTACGTTTCACGGTTTCACTATAATAGCTCCACGGTCATATTTCGATCCAGTACGTAAGCTTCGTTGAGAAAGCTGCAATGAAACAATAGCAGAAGAAAGAAGACAAAGCCCATTGGTTTGGCAATTTCGTCAGCGAAAAGCGGTCCACTATCCAACATGTCACACTGCCATCATCTCTCGCGATTATTATGATTATATGTACATAGGTACATATGTATGTACATCACTGATGTCAGTTTCTCAACCTCGACATGTACTATACATACGCCGAAGGCCCACCCGTTGATATACGTATTCCATAGTGGCTACACACGGAGAAACCTTGAGATATGACCTGGAAATACTACATGTACTGTGTGGAGGGAACGACACCCGCACAAAGGAATCACTCTCATGAGAACTCAATTACACTCTCCTAACAGCAGCATGTAAAAGTACATACCCGCACCTGTACCATCTAATAGGAAAAGATGACAACAATAGCGGATATGTCCATTCATTGTTGATGCCCGTCCAAGTCCAAGGCATTATGTTAGGGCAAATGGAAGAGACGTCCCTACTCCCTACCTCTATTGACAAACAAAAACGAAACTTTCACTGTCGTTGAGAAAGAAAAAGTTGATGTGCGGCAGCAAAAGCACGACGAAAATGCCAAATGCGTCGAAAGCTTACCGTTGCTACGTTGACTGCGTTCGACATTGAGGCCATCATGCTATGAAGATTCTTTAGCTGAGGACAAAAGCTTTAGCTGGACGCGATAGCGCCACTGCACTGATAAGCAGAAGCGAATGGTGCTTATTTTCTGCGTACAATTAGAATCTCTGTAGCGATACCGGAAGAAGCGGAAAGCAGAGACGAATAGCATTGGTTTGGCTACAAAATACAATTTTTGTCGTCGATTCCGAGTGTGACGGCGTTGTTCGCTCTTTTGGCGGTGGCGGCGCTACTAACTATTCTGCCTCATTTTAGTAGGCTTGGAAAAGCATTGTGATTGTGCAACACGCTCTTCACATGCTTCGTACGTGAAGCACACAGAGCATGAGCATTTCAGTCAATAATTTCATGACTACGCGCACGCGGCACACATACAGATTTTCCTTTTCTGCCTTTCAGTACGTTACGTACTATGATGGATGTTGCTACTGCCTACAGGGAGGGGTGGAGCTATTGAAAGTCGAAGAAGCCAAGTCATGTCTGTATGAAGCTTGTGCTTCCTGGCAGTGGCAAGCATGCGAATAGGCAGGCATATGGATCAATATCACATAATCATGATAATGGGCTGCAAAAGGTGTGCATCCAATGTGGTGGTGGTGGATCCCCATTTGATGCAGGAGAGAAAATGAGTGATAAAAACCCAACAATGCGAGAGCACAGAAAGTGTAACAGAACCTAATAAATATTTTCTACCAAAAGGTCTCGTCTCTCATTCGACCAAAATTGGAACACGTTGCGCCTCAGAAAAAGACGATAATGCCGTCGATTATCATGAAAAAACATCGCTTTGTCATAGTAAAAGACATGGCACGTTTTCGTTTAAGTTCAGTTGACTACGTACGTAACCTATCTGAAACAATCGGCCTTTATTCACGCAAAGAAAACCAGACCAATCTCCAACGAAACCGTAAGCAGATATACGGTAATTTGCGCAACTGTAACCGGTTAAGATTTCAACAATGATTGCCCTGAATCACGCAGAGCAAAAAGAAAGAATCTTCAGTAATTTTGCCCAAAGAAAGACGAATGATTCAAGCGAAAAGCATTGGACTGGGACATGTGCGGCGAAAATTGATCAAAAGAACAAAATGGGGAGAGTAAGGCAATCAAGGAGAAATAGTCCAACTGAGAACTGAAGCGAAGCTTTATCCAAATCCAAAGCAAACTCAGCATGCGGCCGAATAACATACATACATTACATACTTGCATTCGGAGGAGGAAAAATGAGTCGAGTTCCGTCGAGCTTTCTTCAAAAATCGAAAATCGTTGTCCCTCCTCTACTGCACTGACGATACCGCTGTCGCTCCAGAGCACAAAAAGCTGCCATGGAACGCGTACGTAATAGTTTGCCTCGTAGCTAACAACAAAAGCGCCGGAAGCCTCTTGGTTTCACATTGTATGGGTCGCGCGGGCTTGATGGTGGTAGCTAAAGCAAGTAAAGTAAGTACAGCCGCTATCACGTTCGTGCAAACAAAAGGGCGAGAGGGACTTCAACCACCCCATGACGGATTTCAAAGTAAAGAGAGCGACCAACGACACTATTGGCTGGCTATATGGTCGACCGACGCAATTGAGGATTTTCTTGCCCTATATCCAAGCGCATGTGTCTGTCACCAACAACTATACATAAAGTAACGTAATACAAGCTGCTTTATTGCAAAGAGAAGCATGTGCTCTTCTGCAGGGCGAAAATAGATTAGGATGGGGGTAACATTTTCGTTTGTTTGTCAGCCAGCTCCTAATATGATTAGACTCCTTTCCGGTAGTGCCTCAACCTAATGCTGAGGCTGCCGCATCCATAGCGAGCCTCGTTCCATTTCCACAATCACTTCAATCGAGCCAATAAATGCAAGCAGAAAACGCCAGTAGCACGCAGCACCAGACCAGCTACTTGCGAAGCTTCGCAAAGCGAATCATATAATCTATCAGATAGCCGATCTTCATCTATCAGGGAGCCAAAATCAGCGATTACGTACGTATACGTATAGTATCATAATGATGTGCGGTAGGAAATAGGAGACAGGCTACTCCAACCTGCATAGAAAGATGATCCTCGAGCGCCATCATCTCGAAATCCCAGGGGCCATTTTTCTCCATTTGGCTCGTCGCAAATGTTCAAAATCGGTATTTTTTATTTTAATAATTTTTTTGTCAGTCTGCGACTGAGCTGAGTACGAAATTCATTCAACACGAAGCACTAACAATGACAATTCTGCGTGGAAACTGATTCCGACAACCTAATAACAGTAGCGTGCAACCAGTTTTCACAAACTGGGCGGTGTTCCATACACCTTCAACCAGATTCAACGTCCCGTATGTAGTCTACATACATACATACATACCAAACTACAACATTGAAGGAAGTGAAGCAATTGGATGTTTAGCACTTAGCACTCTTACAACGATGTTTATTTTGTACATGCACTTATGTACATTTGGAAAGGTGATAATTCGAAAAAAAGATATATTTAGCAATATCGCATCAAAACTTCCGAGTTTTAAAAAAATCTTTTAGTGAAAATACGAGGTGGAATGGTGGAAGGAGAGTAAAAAATGAAACCAATCGTTCGGTGATGCGGGTAATATTCTTTCTTCGACATAACTTAGTAGGCCAACGTAATGGACGTGCACTGTTTCTTTTCTCTTACACCGGTGTGGTCATAAAATAAAAAGATCAAAAATCGGTTCCGCTCCACTAGTAAAGAATTGTCGTAGTCGCCACCGCGCGTGTCACACTTCCACCTGTCACTTGTTGTTCCGTCACACGCACTTGACATCTCCAACAATCCTGTGCTCAATGCGAATGCGTATGAATGCATGTACAAGTACGTATGTATGTATCCGTACGAACGTGAGATGAGTTGTACATGAAATTGTAAACAGCGTTTATCCATCTTCCTTCCATCGCATGTTGGACCGCCAGACGAATATGGCACCTATTATTTGATATTTGGCCATCAATCCCACAACAACAACAACGAGACGATGTGAGTACATCTGTACATAGTAATAATACGTATAAAATATCGTAATCGGACACTTTGACTGACCTTCTAGCGGTTCAACCGGTCGTAAACTTGTTGCAGCCTGAAATGGTGGACCGTGCGACCGTGGGAAGGAAATCATTTCAAGTTGAATGAAAGAATATATGTAGGCCTATGTACCAGTTTTCACACCCAGAAATAACAATTTACAGTACAGCATCTCAAAACCTAAGACTGTCCGGTTCAGGTCATCTATAATTCTAGGTATGTGTAATAATCCACCAATGGTCTCTGAAAATTCATGGCAAACACAAGCAGCATACTTGTAATAATAAGGTATTTTTTAATTTTACAAAAACATGCCTTTTTCTCCGTCTTCAAATACTGTGTCATCATTGGAGAACTGCACTGCAGCGTTCATCAAGCAACGTGACGGTTGATCAAAATTCTAGCAGTTACGACATGTCAGGTCTCTCATGATTCGCTGTATTATCGTAGGTGTTTGATCCTCTCTAAAACGCAGATTCATGTTCGACTGACCGCCGACCCAACAAGCTAAGCTTCCTGCTCCAAGTAACATAAAATTTGCCTACGTACAGTGACAGTACGAACGTATGCGCAGTACAGTACCTACATAGTACATACATACGTACATATGTATGTACCTTCGTACTTTACCTTTTCACTGCATACTTCAGGCCATGTTCTCCTTGTGAAGAATAGTTCTCCAGCATGGGCATCTCCAACAAGTCAGGGCGAAAAGCTGGAAGGAAATATGTCCAGCACTGCAGACACTGGATCCTTGTCTCATCAGAATAAGCATTTGCAGCAGTGGGGGAGGAGTTGCTGAGAATTGTTTCTCGGCGTCGTAGATAGAAATTTGGGTGGTTCTCCAGGGCATCCAGTGCTGCCAGCATTCGATTGTCCACTTCGTAAATTTCACCATAAATCTTCTACAAAAGGTCTACGAGTACCTACCTTATTTATTTGCTGGGCCGGTCTCGCCAATTGAATTATTGTTACGTCACGTCACGATACTTGTGCAATTTGGTAGGTACGTACATACATACATACGATACATACATACAGGGTGTTTCATAATATACTCTCCGGATGTTTGTGTCTCTATCTCCACAACGGGATGTCATTTTCAAATGCGGTTTTTTGTAATTAGTAGCCAAGACTTCAGCGTTTGTACATGCAAAATTTCAACTTGCTAGGCCAACAGGAAGCGGCTCAAAACAGCTCAGAAAGGCTCACCTCAGAAGTCGGGGATTTGCCTATATTTTTCCACAGTGGTGAGCTTATTCTACCATCCCAAAGCTAATACATTTTCAAAACGTGCTGAATATCTTATGTTGGATGCGGCAGAAGCGGTAGTACAAAGAAAAATTGAAAAACTCAGCTGTGGAGTGCTAACTTTATTTTTAATCCAGGTTTTGTCCCCATAGTGAAAAAAACGTAAAATTCTGCGTCCGAAAGTTTGAGCCTTTATAACTTCCTTTGTAGAAGGACTACGGGGCTGAAATTTTGCCTGCATAAACGTTGAAGCCTTAGCTACAAAATACAAAAGAGCGCACTGAAATCGAACGCTCGGTTGATGAATGAGAGACACACACATCCGGAGAGTTTATTATGAAACACCCCGTACAATGCATTCGCTTTCAGATAGTGAGAGAGAAGAAAGTGGTTACCGTATTTTTGGGTGTATAGCCCCATGGGGCTATACAAAAATCGAGAGGTCTGATGGGGGGTTATACACTGGGGGGGGGATATACAATGGGGGGGGATATACACTGGGCAAAATTTGTGTTTTTGAGAGGTGTGTAGAGGCATGTTTTTGAGGTCAAAAGTAATTGTTTTAGGGCATAATAATCGCGGTCAAAACAGGGTTATTCTAGTACAAGACATGCTCAGCTAAGCTTATAGGCATAGTAGCTTGGTGTAGGAGTAGCTATAGCTAACTTATGACCAGCTTACATAGGTAGGCTAGGTACCTTCCAGTACATGGGGGGTTATACACCAGGGGGGGATATACACTGGGCAAAATTTATGTTTTGCCAATGGGGGGTTATACACTGGGGGGGATATACAATGGGGGGGATATACACCCAAAAATACGGTAGCTTACATGGCCGACGCCTTCTTTGTCCAGTAGAAATGGGATGTTATACTTGGTGGCAATAACCAGCGGATATTTCTCCTTCGTTTTGCCAACAGCCCTGAACTTCGCGACCCCATATTTCTCCGGACTGCACAAGTAGAAATGATTAGGCTCCATACGCTTCAAAGTTCCGTACAGGAATACCATATGAGAATTGCGATGCGCAGATGAGTTGCCAGGTACATCCATATTCCGTATGCACGCTTTATCTATCTAAGTACGTACGTACATAATGATCGCATTACAAAGCTACCACCGAGACATGCAATCGGATACTAACATGCGTGCAACTTGTTTATTATAGCTTTATGCGTTTTGTGTTACTTTGCATTCCATAGCAACCAGTTGATAAACGCGCTCATAAAATCCGCTACGTACATACTGTATGTACAGTGTAGGTGTACGTAACGTGTACATGCAGTCGCAATCCCAGGTAGTTGTCAGTTGTGTATCACGAGATTGGAGCATTGATTTATAGTGCCACATCGGCATGATTTTCTACATATAACGTACCTAGCATTACCAATTTGCGTGTCATGTACACTGGAATTAATTTCCGTAACAAAGAACAATACAAATTTTACACCACACAAAAGAACAACAAAATTATTACAACCGCGAATACATCTTCATCTTACTCAAGCACAACCCAAGTAACAACACCCATTCCCAGTAGTTGAAGTCCAATCCTGAATACATTGGTAACGGCTGCAGCCATCGAAGTCGTGGCTGGATGCTGCGACTCCTTTCTCCCATCTTCCTCCTGTCTTTTCCCTGAGCCTTGATGAATCTTTCTGCCAGGAAGCCTCAGCGACCGATACTTCTCCATGCTTTGGCCCGTTATCTGGTAGAAATAGTTGCACATGTGGCCCTTGCAAACGCAATGCTTCACCAGCAGTTTGTCTTGAGCTGCCCATTCACTGGAACAACCCAGACCCACCTTGCTCAAATCGTCCGTCTTCAAGCAGCCAGCCAATAGCTCATAGTTCTTCTCCAACACCGGCACTTCACTCTCAGCTGCCAGACCGCCGAGGTCGTCATCTTCTGTATCTTCCAACTCTCCATCTTCATCGCTTTCATCACCATCATAGTCAGTGAGGATGGACAGGGAGGCAGTGGTGTAGCTGATGAAGCACAGGTGCCCTTCGCACGTCTTCGCAGACTTCATCACCTTTTCGCCCATGGGTTTTCGCCGAATCTTGTGTAAACTGTAGCAGTAGTGCTTGTCGGTGGACGCGACGTAGCTGCTGTTGGTCACAGTTTTCTCGTCGAAGGCGTGCAGAGCTTCCGCGTTATTGCACCGGCCGTCCGGTTGGGAACAAGTGCATCCGTGAGTGATCACCTTAATGCCGGCTACGTAGCGAGCGCAAGTGGTGCCTCCGCGCCATTCACCGTAGTCGGGAGTTCGAAGGAAATTCTGTAGACGCGGATATCCGTATCCGCAGCCTTGAGCTCCGTTGACAAAGTCGAAGTAACAGTAGGAACCGTGACAGCTGCTGCTGCAGTTTCGGAAGCTGCAGAGGGCTGCAGAATCTGCTGCAACTGTGCTAGCAGCTCGTTCATCCGGATGCAGACAGTCGCAGCAGGGAATCTGCGGCAGTTTTTCCGGTACAAAATCCTTGAGCCCTTCCCGGGAGTTGCACAGAGAGCCAGCGCAGTAGCAGAAGAGCGAATCCGGGCTACCGGCATAGTAGCAACCGTTTTGACCGCCCGGTATCTCACTGGAGCAGCCTTTGTGCACACTAATCGCGTTCTCCTCCGGGAATATCTCGACCTTGGCGAAACAGAAGTCCGCCTGACACGCGGACGAAGTTGAGGACGAGGAAGAGGTGCAATCACACTTGGAAGGATCGATCGTCCCTGAGCAACCTTTGAAGCAGGAATGACACACGCCGCTGCCAGCCACTATTGTCCATGACACCGCTGACCAGCAAACGATGACGAGGCTTCCAGCGAGCTTCATGAGTCTTTCTTCATGGTTGCAGTTGTTGCAGAACCGCAAATCTTGCCATACCGTAATACTGTACGTACACTAGAAAAGGCACAGGAAAAGTGGCATACTCATACAAACGGCCCATCAATGGAAAGCGCTTTCAAACATAAGAACGACAGTGTGGCAGCAAAATCCAGTCAGCGGCTCTTATCGCGCATGCGCTAATGAACCGTGAAATAAATCTGAAGACTCGCAACCACCCATAGAAATCTCCATCACAATACGATTTGATAATCGAAGAGATAATTTGAAAATGGAAAGGGCTCTTTCTTCTTATCGCAGGGTCCGCAATGTGAGTTTATTTACTGTTAGTTGGTATTCCATTTAGGGGAAGCCCATTGCCAGATCATAAATAGGCGCAAAATCAATTCGCTATTTTGCCAAGTTCAAGGACTGAAATGTTTTGGCAGAGGCGCAAGAGCAGGGAAAAGCGGAAACAGGATAGGGTTCCAAAGGAAGCGTGACAGGCTTCTATGGGGTCTCTCTTTGGATTGGTTAGATCAGTCAGGCACTGCCTCTTGCAGAACACCAACACATAATATGCAGTATGTACGTAACGTATATATATACAGATAGACGGCACCAAATTCATCATCTCAAATGCCGCGTAATCTCGTTGATCGAAATTGGATGTTACACTACGCATTAGGATAGGAGATAACAGCAACTTCGCGAGAGACTCGAGCATAGGTCGGACCCGCATTTTTCTACTTTTTTGATTTAATGTCATAAATATAGGTAATCAACCCTCCTGAGTTCGAAAATGAGCTCGGTTTTTTTATTTGACCACGTTTTACCGGAGAAACGGGCTCATTTAGGAAGGGTGGTCAGGGGGAAAAGCGGAAAATCGAACATGATCAAATCGACGTTATGTACAGGCGTCCCAAAGCTCAGCCAACAGGGCTATTACAGCAAACCCTATACCATTAGACTCGGCTTGATTTGCTCTTTTCAATGGTTTACTCGGCGACCGCTTAACCCTTACCGTTGGCGAGCTATGAGCAGAAACGCGCAAAATTCGCAACACTGCAAAAACCAGGCAAAATTTGGAAAATCGACCATAGCTTCCCCCCTAAGATTTTGACAGAGCTGAAAACTATCTCACCTTGTGGCGCTTGAAATGCTGATTAAGATAGGATATGTCCGAATCTTCTACGCGCGTGGGCGATTGGTTTTATATCGCCTCAAAGTTGGAGCGATAAGTCGAAAAACCAGAGTTTTATACTAAAGTTGGGTACCAATGCTCAGGTGCTGCCACCCAAGCAATGGGCCCATGACAACAGCGAAGACACTGTCAAATGCAGCTTGAAACGCTCTTTTCAACGATGTACTCGCCAACCGCTTAACCCCTACCATTGGTGAGCTATGACCGAAAACAGGCTGAATGAGTAAAACCACGGAAACTGAGCGAAATTTTAACAATTGCCTGTAGCTTCCCTTTTAAAACTTTGACAGGTATGGGAACTAGCTCTTCTTGTAGCGCTTGAAAATCTGATTATGATAGGCTATGTACGACTCTTCTACGCTCGTGGGCGATTGGTTATTTATCGCCTCAAAGTCGGGCAGAGTTGGGTGAAAAAGTCGGAAAATCGACCATCAGTGCCATGATTGGGCACAAACACTTGTGCACTGCAGCCCAAGCAATTGGGCCATGACAACAGCGAAGACACTGTCAAATGCAGCTTGAAATGCTTTTTTCAATGGTGTACTCGCCAATCGCTTAACCCCTACCATTGGTGAGCTATGACTGAAAACAGGCTGGATGAGCAAAACCATGGACACTGAGCAAAATTTCAACAATCGCCTGTAGCTTCCCTTTTAAAACCGTGACAGGTATGGGAGCTAGCTCATCTTGTAGCGCTTGAAATTCTGATTAGAATAGGCTATGTCCGAATCTTCTACGCTCATGGGCGATTGGCTAATATTGCCTCAAGTCAGGCAAAGTTGAACCAAAACGTAAAAAGATGGAGTTTCAGTACTGAGGCTGCATAACATTTACGTTGTCAGTTGCAGCTGCCCAAATAGTGAGGTTAGAAGGAAGGTGAAGACACCCCCAAGTACAGCTTGAAACGCGCTTTTCAATGATGGTCTTCTCGCTTGGTTAGCCCCTACTGTTGGCGAGTTATTGGCAGTAAAGGCGAAATTTGAAAAATCATGGACACCATGCAAAATTTTGAATATCACCAGTAACTCAGGTGCTGATTGGAGCAGTAGATCTGAAACCTGTCTGAGATTGTAGCGCTTGAAATTCTGAATAAGATAGGCTATGATTGCAGTGTTTTGTCTGTGTGCAATAGCTTCAATATTGGCCCAAATTGGTCACAAAATCGAGTTTCAGTACTGTAGCTGCACTTGCATTCTCTTATTCTTGCATTCTTAACCTATTGTGCACAAGGAAAAAACTGAAATCATAGCCTATCTTATTCAGAATTTCAAACGCTACAATCTCAGACAAGTTTCAGATCTGCTGCTCCAATTAGCACCTGAGTTTCTGGTGATATTCAAAATTTTGCATGGTGTCCATGATTTTTCAAATTTCGCCTTTACTGCCAATAACTCGCCAACAGTAGGGGTTAACCAGGCGAGAAGACCATCATTGAAAAGCGCGTTTCAAGCTGTACTTGGGGGTGTCTTCACCTTCCTTCTAACCTCACTATTTGGGCAGCTGCAACTGACAACGGAAATGTTATGCAGCCTCAGTACTGAAACTCCATCTTTTTACGTTTTGGTTCAACTTTGCCTGACTTGAGGCAATATTAGCCAATCGCCCATGAGCGTAGAAGATTCGGACATAGCCTATTCTAATCAGAATTTCAAGCGCTACAAGATGAGCTAGCTCCCATACCTGTCACGGTTTTAAAAGGGAAGCTACAGGCGATTGTTGAAATTTTGCTCAGTGTCCATGGTTTTGCTCATCCAGCCTGTTTTCAGTCATAGCTCACCAATGGTAGGGGTTAAGCGATTGGCGAGTACACCATTGAAAAAAGCATTTCAAGCTGCATTTGACAGTGTCTTCGCTGTTGTCATGGCCCAATTGCTTGGGCTGCAGTGCACAAGTGTTTGTGCCCAATCATGGCACTGATGGTCGATTTTCCGACTTTTTCACCCAACTCTGCCCGACTTTGAGGCGATAAATAACCAATCGCCCACGAGCGTAGAAGAGTCGTACATAGCCTATCATAATCAGATTTTCAAGCGCCACAAGAAGAGCTAGTTCCCATACCTGTCAAAGTTTTAAAAGGGAAGCTACAGGCAATTGTTAAAATTTCGCTCAGTTTCCATGGTTTTACTCATTCAGCCTGTTTTCGGTCATAGCTCACCAATGGTAGGGGTTAAGCGGTTGGCGAGTACATCGTTGAAAAGAGCGTTTCAAGCTGCATTTGACAGTGTCTTCGCTGTTGTCATGGGCCCATTGCTTGGGTGGCAGCACCTGAGCATTGGTACCCAACTTTAGTATAAAACTCTGGTTTTTCGACTTATCGCTCCAACTTTGAGGCGATATAAAACCAATCGCCCACGCGTGTAGAAGATTCGGACATATCCTATCTTAATCAGCATTTCAAGCGCTACAAGGTGAGATAGTTTTCAGCTCTGTAAAAATCTTAGGGGGGAAGCTAGGGTCGATTTTCCAAATTTTGCCTGGTTTTTGCAGTGTTGCGAATTTTGCGCGTTTCTGCTCATAGCTCGCCAACGGTAAGGGTTAAGCGGTCGGCGAGTAAACCATTGAAAAGAGCAAATCAAGCCGAGTCTAATGGTATAGGGTTTGCTGTAATAGCCCTGTTGGCTGAGCTTTGGGACGCCTGTACATAACGTCGATTTGATCATGTTCGATTTTCCGCTTTTCCCCTGACCACCCTTCCTAAATGAGCCCGTTTCTCCGGTTAAACGTGGTCAAATAAAAAAACCGAGCTCATTTTCGAACTCAGGAGGGTTGATTACCTATATTTATGACATTAAATCAAAAAAGTAGAAAAATGCGGGTCCGGCCCTCCATAGTGGCATGCTCGAGTCTCTCGCGAAGTTGCTGATAAAGCACAAGAAGTTGGCCCTATGTACAGCTTATCAGCTCAAGATGGAACGGGGTTTCATTTAAAATTGTTGCCTAAAATAAAGAGAACAGCCTTGAAGAGAACGGCCTTAGAAATGGCGGCTTTGTCGTCAACCTCAATTGCGTGAGATCACGATAATAATTTTTGCAAAAAATGCATTACACTATTGCTATTATTATATTGAGTGATGCACACACATCAACTCAAATTACACCTAAAGGCAGGTCGCCCTTAAACTAAGTGCTCTCTCAGTACAAAATGTCGTTTTTGTAGGGGGGAGCGAACGTAAAATCATTTGTGGTAACTCAACAAGAAACCGGAACCAAAATGCCACAAATTTCTCCTTTTTCTTTTCCAGCTGGCCCTAACGTCACTCATCAACACTTCCCAAAATATAGCGACCATCAGCACAGCAGAACTCATCAACTCAAGTGTCTGCCGCCGCCGCAAAAGAGACACATACCTTCTTCTCACCCTTTCAACGAATGAAATTCTTTTTTTTCAAGCGCACAGCCTGCGACCTAAAGTTTGAAAACTTTTACGCTTTTACTAAGAGCAAAATATAACCCCTTTATAGAGGGCTTTTGTTAGAAAAGCATAATGTAGCGCCGATAAAATTTTTTGGGGCTCGGGATTGGTTCTGGTCATCCGAAACGAACAAGGCACTTTCAACATAAGATAACATTTTTTCGTCTCGATCACGCATTCAAGAGGCACTCGTAAAAAAGCGACTCCGTTATAAACCACCATACATACAGCACCTATTGTATAACAAAATCAAACAACGTCGAGATCCAAACAATGGCGGTCAAAAAAATAAATGTCACAAGGTCAGCATGATATGAAAGCTGATTATATTTTTTTGCGCGTCAAGCAAACACGTAGAGTACCTCTCTCTATACCTACCGTATGCATTCACGGTGAAGTACCGGTATGTACGTACACGCATTGGCAAACTTTGCATAAGCGAGTTTTATGATGTTTTCTCAGCTTTTCTGTCGCTGTCACAACAGCTGAGACAAAAATGTCGTCGTCGCCCAACGGTTGGTGAGGTGCGATTAAAAAGCAAACATTGACAAGAAGAATCTGATATGGGGAGTCTGTCATTTGCACAAAACAGTGGGAGGTGCCCGGTTTCAGAAACTACGTAGATTCCGGGTACACTATGTTTCAGGGCGACAAACAGGCGAAATGCTGTCACGTCGATGCAGAAAGAACTACGACAGCATTGAGGTAGGATAATTTTGCTAAACGAAAAGCAAACATTCCTGAATTTATAAATATATAGCTGGTAGCATCGTTTTTCCCGTACGGTTATTGCTATGTTCTAAACTCGGCAACTTGGTTTGGCCATCTGCTGCGCTGATATACTTACGTACATACATCAGAATATGTCCACATACCTTATCTTACAGCAAGTACTTCCCCCTCCACTCTTTGTCTTCAAATTTAATTTTATTTGCAACGTACGTATGTACACTACTTACTAGCATATAGCCATCCAATAGGAATTGAATACGGACAGCCGTCGCCTCATGTTACACGACAGCGAAATGTATGGAATTTTTCCTGGGCGCAACAATTCCGCACTAAGCATAGCCCGCATTGCGATTATCCAGATGCCAGCAATGTATACGTACGTACCTAACCAAGGATATTCCACTCATCTATACATACGGCTTAGTCAGAGGAAAGATAAGACAGAACAACGAGAATCAAAACAACTGAGCATCTCTCAGAGTCTCACAAGCATAAAGACCAACCAATCAAAAGCTGCAAAAGCATTAGCGCGCTTGCGCAAAGAGAGCTGTTTGATCATTCATCATTTCTTCAGCTGCCACTTCTTATTCCGTTGCTCCTGCTGCTGACGCTCTCTCAACGCTTCATACAGCGCCAAACTAGCCTGTAAAGTCAGAAGCAATTGAAAATTGCGTGCATTCGGGTGCTTGACTGCTAGTTCGGACCACTTCAACATATATTCAAGGGGTTACCGCATACAATCGCAAACGGCGCCCCCTTGATGTTTGCCGCACTTATCACACCACCCCACCCATCCAGGCAGTACATACATACGTACATAGGACCACAAATTAGGCGGAGAATGAAAGTCGCGCGTACACTACCCAACCCACTCATCCACCCGGCTCTGAACTCTGTGCATGTACTAAACTGCGCCTGCGTAGACTCACGTATGCATCCGTGGCGGCGTACTGTACTTGCTGTTGAGTCAGTGGAACCAGATCCCATTTGCTTTGACGAAGAGATTCATCCTTGTTCAGACTTTTCTTCAACTGCATCATCAGAAAAGCAAGTGTACATACCAAGCGTTACCCCAAGCACAGCAAAAGGGCTACAAAACTCCTCGATTATGATAGGGACACTCGTTTACTATGTATATGTACCTACCAGGTGTCTGCACAATCCATCCAGGCTCCACTTTTCTCCGCTGTTCAGTATGGAGTTGGCGTATGTGGACAGATCAATGGCGCTGGTCTTTATGATGTGATGTGAGGGCAGATCAAAATCCCGAGCCAGCTTCCACAGATCGCTGCAACATATGCACATCACATCCGTGTAGCAGCAAGAATTCATAATGTATTCATCATTCCTCACATTATGAATTCTTGGTGCATAGTAG
>JASAMW010004492.1:0-17495 GCA_030247985.1 Epsilonema sp. ZAB3_2
TTCAAATGGAAAAAAATGACACTCAACCATACTAATTTCCGCCAGATCCCTGAAGTTTGCATGCACGTATAGTATGATACTAACTGCTAGCCAAATAACTTATATTTAGGGTAGATGGGAACGCGGAGTGAAAGTCAGACTGGAAAACAGCAAAACAACTGATTTTTTGCATTCAAGACAAGGACAATCCGCTATCATTCCAACTTCCAAAACCCTTGCAAAACAACTAATCCGTAACTCCCATACGTCTAGCGGCGACAATTCACATTAATCCATGTACTGAGGAAAATGCATCCAACTAGTAAAATCATTTGGTAGCTGGCACCAAACGGCTATATCATAAATATTTTTCGATATATTTTGTTTTGTCCTCTTAACAATAAGACTCTCACAAATTCTCAACCGCAATTCTCCGTCAGTGACCCATCTAATCAATGCTTCTCACCTCACCACAACCAGAACATTTTCTCTTATCTCAGGTGAACGCCTGAATTCCTGTGGCTGCCTTGCCCAATATCAGCGTATGAATGTCGTACGTACCTACAATGCGCCAATACTAAATCCCATGATCTCCAGCTGACTAGCTAATAGCTGTAGATGCAAAGCACGTAATGTACTACATTCAGCACATAAAAGACACCTGTCGAGAAGCTTGGCATTTGGCGCTTTCATAGCAGCAACACACAAGCTGCTATCAGTCAGTACAAACGTACTGTACCTTCGTATGTGTTGACTGCTTCCAAGTTGTTGGCGTGTCTCATCACGTGAAATTCATCCACAACGCCATTGGCTCCCAGTATGTCTCCTGGCTTGTCGAGCCATATCCAACGCCTTACCACAGGAATTACGCTTGATCATCGATATCATTTCCGGATTCGCCCTACAACTCACAGCAATATGCGTACGCATGTATGAAAGATGACACAAGCGCAGGCAAGGGAAGGTTAGTTCGTCCAGCGAATTACTTGTCTTCGGACCATTAAAGTCATTGATAGTATTTTTCTCCGTGCTCCTGTGTACTCCTACTAACGTAAATTGCGCGCAGCATAAATCAAAGTCTCAGAAATACTCTCGCTGGACATAGAAAGCTGTGGTGGTAGATGAGAAAGGCGACATATTAGGTACCTTCCTTCGTCCTTGAGTCTTCCAACTGTTAAGGCAAGCCTGAAGGCCGATCGTAATCTCTGTCATTATATCAGCAAACTTCTTCTGCACCAATTGATAGCCAGCAAGTGGTCGAGTAAACTGTACCCTGTACATATTCACACGCGCATCAATCAACCGAATCGAAAACAGTACACATCGTCAGCTGGTTCTCGTACCTGTCCAATGCGTATTGTCGGGCGGCGTGAAAGCAAAATTCAGCTGCGCCCAAAGCACCCCACGCAATGCCGTAACGCGCGTTATTCAAACAACCAAAAAGACCCTGCAATGTTGAAGAAAACAACATGCCTACACTATACACAGCGAATACTGAATGAATAGTAGTCGGTTCACTCAATAAAATACTCCGGAGATTTTCTTCGTCGTATTAACATTTCCCAGCGTGGATGAGGATGCGTTAGCTACTCCTATGTAGTAAACTTGTGCGAAAGTCGTCAACCACGACAACAAAATCTCCCGGCATTTCACAGTTCACAGACTTGCTACATAGCCTACCTACTATAACTACAAGCACTAAGAAGATATACATAATAGACTACTGTGCATGTGACTGACTCGGAGCCCCTCCGCGTTGGTATTACTCCTTGAACTTCAACATCATCCAGACCGTCCAGTTGAGCTAGCGCGCAATGACATTTCCCTTCTATGACTGCAGCCTCTAGACCTTTCATGCCTTTCTCAGGATAAATCCTTCACCTTGTTCGCATGTCGAACACTACGAGCCCAGACCACGAATACATCAGCGATCGGAGAGTTCGTGATCCACGACTTCGTACCGGACAGTATGTAGCACTTCCTAGAGTCGTTCCACCTTCAAACACATACAATTTCAAGAACTCGTGGAATTGCTTGCGTATTGAAGCAAAGGTCTCGAAAGCGGACGACGCTGGTCTGGGGCTGCTCCCCTCTTTGGCTCCAATGTTTCAACATGCAATACCGAAGTAGCTCGCTATCGAGCATACGGCCTGCCTTATGCGAGCTAACCAAGGCCTACTTGGCTTTCGTTTCGATGCCTGCAGGATTGCTGCCATGATTTGGTTCAGCTAGGCCGAAACAACCAATCAGCTCGCCCTTGGGGCCAAACCCGGGAAGGTATTTCTCTTTCTGACTACAGCTACGTAAACGTGAATAGAGCCTGCACATGACTTAGAGAAGACTGAACACTCATCGAAGACCTGCGATAAAAAACCTCTCCCAATTGACACGGCGAAGAGCATAAGTAAGTACAAAGTGCTTCCACCCAGCTAATGAACTATGCACATGAATCAACGTGTTCATTATTTTCCTGGTCACTCTTCCTCTTCCCCCTTTTCTTTCTTTTCTTGATGACCAATGAGTTATCGACTGCTCGCTCTGTACTTCTACCCAATCGAATCTACTGCCTCGTTCCACAACGGACGCTGAACGCCAACTTTTCGCACTGCCTACTACATACACGCAGCGTCGACGCGAACGCGAAACCGGACTTAAACCCGAACGCAAACGTCAACGCAGATATTTGCGTAACATTGCCAGAAACACCATCATCATAAAATATCGGCGTCATTGTCTGTCTAAAATCATTTTCAACCTACCTTATTCCTCTCCTCCTTCGATTGTTTTGCCGCTCCAGATGTGAGCTACAGGTGGGAAAAACTTTTACGCTTCGCAAATATCTGCGTTGACGTTGGCGTTTACGCTGCGTTTAGAAGACGTTTTCTGTAAGGAATTGAGAGTAGCCTGTAGTATATCATCATCATAATCATTTATGATCGCATGTGTGCGCACAACATACAACGAATGGTATTATCGCATACCGCAGGATCCAGTTAACATGGCGAATAACAACCATATTGTGTATGAAATCAGCGCTCTGCATACAATTCGTACATACATTGATGCGACATACAGAATTCAGTACATATTTGCATAACCTTGGTTTATCAGAAATCACCCTCACTTTACATACATTGTACATACATAATGTATATGTATCAAAAATGATCGGCGGTCAAAATCGAAGCAGCGTCTCAAAATCATGTATCAATTGATGAGCCATGGTCCAGGAGGGGAGTGAGGCAGGTCAGATGTAGGCGGCGGAACTGGCTTTCAGCTTCGCAGTCTCTTGCACAATGGGTGGAAGTGGTGAAGGTGGAGAAAAAGAGGTGAAGCTTGAATTTCCCGGATTGAAAGTAGAGAAAATTGTCTAGACGATGTGGTTGGGCTGTTGAACCTGGGTTTGAAGGCTGCTTATAACTAGGATCAGTCTTCTTGCATAGCGGAACCCAACTGCTATTTTACAGCAGAAGTTTCTTCCATACAAGAGTTCTTTTCTTCATCACAGCGCAGTTTGTTACTATTATTGATTGAGAGCGGAGAAAACAAAAGACAAGACCGCACGGCGCACACTGACTGACGTGTATAGGCGGAAGGGGGGTACTTTTTTGTGAATCGAGATAATATGCCTGTCGGATATCCCCATCAAAAACTGCATATGTTGATGAAATTTTAGGAAAAAATTTGTTCAGGCATCATCGAGATATTCATGGGTAAAGGTGGGCAGGTCGCATTTTTGCCGTTTTTCAACCTTTTTAGTCATATTTCAGCAACCAAAGGGCTTGGAGGGCTACAATTTGGTACACACATACATCCCGTAGAGGATCCAAGTCTGGAGCAATTTGAGCCCAATCGGCCACCTATGTGGCGAGATATGGCGTCACAAAAGTGCATTTCTGTATATTTTGCACCTGTTGCAAATTTCAGTTTTTTGAATACTACTGCGCGAATAACATGCCCTGCACGGGTAAAATTTTGACAGCAAATAGAGAAGAAGTTAGGCCTAAAAACTTTAGTACTACCGCAAAAAATCTCTATAATTGGAATTGGGACCACATGTCCTCTCAAATAGTGAAAAATACAGCAAAAATTTTCCCGCCTTTTTTATTTTTAGGATAAATGAGCAATACCACTGACACTTTTTCCTCGTAGTACCTATCTTATGTAATATTGATGTAGATTTCAAAAATAAAATTGGCTTTTTCCAAAAAATTTAACCCGTACCCTAAATTCACAAAAATATACTATCTTTGCAAAATTATATGCTAGGGGTTAAATTTTGAAAAATAATTTTATTTTTGAAATCTACATCAAATTTTACATAAGATAGGCTACTTACGAGGAAAAAAATTTCAGTGGTATTGCTCATTTATCTTGAAAAATAAAAAAGGCGGGAAATTTTTGTGCGTAATTTTTCACTATTCGAGAGGACTGTGTCCCAATTCCAATTATAGAGATTTTTTGCGGTAGTATAAAGTTTTAGGCCTAACCCTTCTACTTGCTGTCAAAATTTTACCCCGTGCAGGGCATGTATTCGCGCGTGGTATTTTCAAAAACTAAATTTGGCAACAGGTGCAAAATATACAGCAATGCACTTTGTGACGCTATATCTCGCCAAACAGGTGGCCGATTGGGCTCAAAATTGGTCCAGACTTGGGTCCCTAGTGGGATCTTTTCGCACGCCAAATTGTAGCCCTCTAAGCCCTGCGGTTGCTGAAATATGGTGAAAACGTTGAAAAAACGGCAAAAAATGCGACCTGCCCACCTTTACCCCATGAATATCTCGATGATGCCTGAACAAATTTTTTCCCCTAAAACTGCATTACATATGCAGTTTTTGATGGGAGGAATCCGATAGGCATATTATCTCGATTTGCAAAAAGTACCCCCCTTCCACGTCTATGCAACCGCTACAGAAAACCTTTCTTTATATGCCAGCGTTCACGCAGTGCGAAAGTTGGCGTTCAGCGTCCGTTGTGCACGATGCAGTCGTGCGTCTGCTCTGCGTACATTGCGTTGCGAACGTACGTATTCAATGCACGTCTTCTACCTGTAAGAGCTGTCTACTCGTTCGATTTCCCCTGGTTATCAGCCCATATGCTAACAGAAGAGACACCTGAGCAACCATAACCAGTCAACGTACAGCCCAACAAGCCCAGTTGGCCCATTTCACTTCACAATCTCCGTGTCAACCTCTACAAAAAATGGTGCATTTTCATTTCCAAGCAATTTGGACGCATGCATAGGTCCAACAGGTTTACTGAATTTTTAGCAAGATCAGTGTCACAATTTCTCTAAAGCAATCGGCTCCTAACAGTGGTCAGGTCAACCAGCTGCGCAACCGACGCCAATCGACAAAAGGATCTGCGCAACCGACATAAATGGAAGTTGACGCAACCGACGTCTCGCGTTGCCATGGATACGAACCTTCCATACGTCGGTTGGCGTCGGTTGCGCAACTCCTCCATATGTCGGGAAGAGATAACATACCCTGCATATGTACACTACATCTCTATCATGTGGCAAAACATGATGTTCCCCCTTGCATACTTTCCCATGCCTATTGGCGAGTGTGATCCTGGGCATGAGTTTCTCATCGCAGTACTGTCTCACTTGATCTCTGGTCAGTCTTTCTTCGTCTGTCAGCTGAGAGTTCAGGTCAAAAGGATCGCGATAATCGAACGAAGACGATTCGTCACTTCTTGCAGTCCCTACAAACAGCATGGATTGAAATAAATAAAATTCACGCAAAACCACACGGAACCGTTGTGTACCTAATGTCTGTACACACACGATGACACATGTGACATACGTATGTACGTACCGTACCAGAAGTTGTGAAGCTGCAGCCTTGGGCTTGGGCGGCCGCTCTTTTGCAACATTTGATCAAATCCCAAAATAGACGTCGATTCGGCAACATCTTCAACTTCACGAATATCGCTCTGTGTCTGTCTGGCTTCAAATCTGTTTCGAAAGCTTCGTCTGTCTTTCCTTTCCTTCCTTCTGTTTTTTTTCTGTTTTTCTGTTTTTGTCTGTTTTTCTTTCCTTCCTTCCTCTTCCTCGCCTCGCTTCCCCTCTGCTCCCTGCGGTCGGATCCACGTTTGACCCATCGTGATGCTCAGACACAATTTGTGTTCCATTAAACCTGGTCCCGAAGCGAACGAAGACGCGTAACGTATTACGGTACGTTATGTACGTAGAAAAAACGAAGACGATGATCCGCGCGTTACGATTCGCTTCGGGACCGGGTTTAATGGAACACAAATTGTGCCTGAGCATCATGACGGGTCCAACGTGGATTTTATAAATGCAGCAATTAGTATTAAAATATGTTACAAAGAATGCAATTTGAGGATGCAGTAAAATTGTGGGCTCCAAAAATCAAACCCGATGCTGCAGACAAATATGTTCGACGTCCGAGTGTCCGACTATTATCTGTGAAAATGTGGTTAGGTTACGGCTTTTGTCTACTCGGTCGGCCGGATAATTTCGCACCAATCCCCAAGCGTTATTTGTCTTTTCGAATTCAGAATCGGATTGTCACGTCGCCTGGTTGGCGTATAGAGGTTACATACGGTATCCTGCTCCGTCCAGGGCAATAAGTCGGATCACCGGCAACATAAAGCGGTGTGTCAGCAGGTTTGTGTGGCATTGAGAGCAAGCAGGTAATGATGGAGTTACGCTCGGTTTCAAACAGCTACATGATGTAGCCTATCACACGCATCTAAAATAGATCCTCTTTGTCTCGAGCGCACAATTGCCACCGAGCACGCATTTGTAATTTTCCTGTTTTTGAATCTGGACTGGATGCATTCACAGCCTGAGTGCTATTTTTCAAGCATCATTGCTGCTGCCCTTTTGTGTCAGTGTCCATCGTACACAAGCTGACCCATCTTGCATAAGGGCTATTCTTTGCGAATTTCGCTTTTTAACATTAAAAACTCGGACATATACTGGGCACATTGTTATTAATTGATGGGAAGCAGAGTGTACAAGTAGTAGTCGCCGTACTTTTGTTCGCAGTTCACTATCCATCCCTATTCTACTACATACAGTGTCTTATTCCGTAGCACAGAAGCTGAGACGACTTTCGCTGGACAGTCAGACGAGCTCGCCTTAGAGCAGTCACTCTCTCAGCCCTAATTCAGCAGCTCATCACTCACCCACTGCAGAATCCTTATCGCACCTTCACAGTAGATTAAGAATAGACAGAAGCACAGAGACATCAGCGAATATGACTGAATAGCATCGATATGGCAGAGAATGTGGCATATGAGATATAGATACAGATGGGATAGTTATGAAGAGAGAAAAGGAAGAGGATTTTATAGTAATAAGAAAGAAATAGGGATCATGATTTATATTTCTGTTCATTTTATAGTTATATCTAGGTTTACTCATTAGATAATTGGATTTGTTGTTTGATAGATTCATTATAGAGAGGAGAAATCTGTTAAGAGTTAGCGATAGAATAATTTGCATAGGTATTAATTCATTTTTTTGGAGAATGTAAAGAGATTATTTAAAGTACATATTAGTTTGAAGCGAGCAATCCATCATACTGTGTTCATCAACAACGTAAAGTTATTCGAGACTATCTGAGAGATATACGATTAACTTATAGCATAGGAGAACCATTTCTGATCGAAAGACAAATAAGTGATCGAAATATCGACGAAGACAAAGCAACACACATTCACAGATATAGAATAAAACATATCTGAGCATTTGATTTTAGCCAATTATCATCTCATCATCTTGTAACATATTATATATTGCATTATAAAATCAGACCAATAGCAATTTCATAAGCGAAGTATAAGGGATTATTCTTTTTCTATTACATAAGACGAATAGAGCGTTTGCTGAAGTATAAACATTTTGAGCATAGATTAAAATGAGAGAAAGAAAAGAAAAAAAAAAGAAAAAAACAAAAACAGAAAAACAGAAAAAAAAAGAAAAAAAAAAAAGAGAATTCAAAAGATTACAGAAGAAAGAGGATCGAAAATCAGAATATATTATTATAATCAAAACGCCAGACAGCTCACAATTAATACATAACATTTATTTTAAGAATAGATATAATACCGTTCATTTATTATTCATCATTTTTAGATCAGAATCTATATATTTACAATTAGAAAGAAGAAAAAGAAAAAAACTTTTCGCTTGTTTAACCCATGCCGAATATTGCGATTGCCGTCACACACAACTGCTACTTTGGGTGCGCACCGAAAATAGAGTGGCCCATACTTAAGCGAGCACCAGTGCGCACTGAATGTAGCAGTCGTGCCGGCAATATTCAACATGGGTTAATTTCAATTTGATGCGCGTGAAGCCATGAAGCATCAGTAGAGAAGTGCTACAATACTACGTTTGAAAATTGTAGTCAGTCGCCTGTACTTTTTGTTCGCAGTTACACTATCCATCCCTATTCTACTACATACGTGTCTTATTCCGTAGCACAGAAGCTGGAGAACGGATGCCTTTCGGCGTGGGACAGTCGAGACGGAGCTGGCGCGGCTTTAAGAGCAAGGTTCCACCTCTTCCTCAGGCCCTAAAATCTGCAGCAGCTCCAGTGCCACTCACCCCACCTGCAGCAACAGCCCCCATTCGCAAAATGTCCTCTCAACAAAGTCTAGTATCTAAAGAATCAGACATGGAAAGGCCATCCAAGGCAGGCAAAATGGGCAAATCCCCACGGCCGGATATTCACTGGGGATGCCTGAAATGTCGTGGTACAATAGGCAACCTCCGACTGGACTGTGGCGGCTGGCCAGAGGTAAAATACTGCGTCTGGTGCGGTGCATACTTGGGGCAGCAATGTCGCAAGGATAAGTGCCGTAAGCACTTGGCGCGCACTCAGCTCTACTGCGACCAGTGTGGCACGGAGACTGAGTTCAAGCCGGAGTACGACGCGGTTATGGCTTTGTATGAAGGTCAACTGAGAAAGAAACTAGCGGCTGGCGGTGGAATGTGCATGCGCATCTTCTGCATACTGCTGCTCCTGCTGCTCATTGCTCTTGTGATAGCTGTGATATGCCTAGCGGTGTTTACCTCATTCTTCAAGGATAACTTTGGCGACTTGTTTGGCTCTGCTTCTGCTGATCAGAATGTGCATCCTACTAGTAGTAGTTCGTAGGTGGTAGGTAGCTCTGTTCTAAAGTAGCTGTAGCCGATCAAGAATAAAATTGTTTGCATAGCGGGATTGGGAAATTCATTCGTTTTTTTGGCGGTGCACGGTGCGGTTGTTTTTTGGGGTTGCTCTGCTCTTTTCGTTAGGCTATGATGGGTACCAGTTCGAAATCCTCCTCCATTTTCTCAGCTGCTACTTCGATGTCTGTCAGTGGCTGGAATGATACGGCTGTGACTACTAACTCCTCGGTTTCATCCTCAACTTTCGGTAACTTCTCGTCCACCAGCGCTACCATCACCAGCACTCCTGCAAACGCAACTAACCATTCTCAGTCAAAATCCCACGACTCTGCAGAAGATCCATATCACAACGAGCATCCACATCTTTGGCTTCAGCCGCTCGCCACATTTGTCTTTTTGCTTCTCTGGACCGCCGTACTTTTGTGGTAACAGTTTTTGTTGCAAGCTACATTACGCATGTTCAAGTTTCTGTCTTTTTTATGCATGTTATCATTTTTTGCAGGAAGAGTCGGTACCTGTGGCTGCAGATCTTTTTGCCTTGGAAGAAGAAACACTACCAAACTGACACTATAAGTAGAGACCACATCAGATGGGGACCATTTCTCAAGCGCCAGGATTTCCCACAACCCAACGGCAAGGAGGCAAATGTGCCAACCACACTATGGCAGGTGACATAATACATGCATAAATAATGTACATAACATTATATAATATTATCTCTGGCATTGCCTTCGTGCAATGGTCAAACATAGTATGCTATGGCACGATAATACACGTATGGTTCATACTACGCTACTACGCATATGTTATGTCCGCAGCATCTGGCACCGGCAGTGCGTCTACGTAGGTATGTACGTACGTTGCATCGCATGCGTGTTGAAGGCTCACGGCAACGCGCAGATGGTGGCTTTTGCCCACATGAAAGTGTCGTACATGAAGGGACGATGGTTTGGGAAGGAAGCGAGCAGAGAGCAACTCAACTCCGACGTGCAGATGATCAGAGATCCAGAGCTGACTGTCCCATTCCCACCTATGCGGTTCGGTCTCCTTCCACATTGCCTGCCCATTCACCGTCCGTACAAAAATAAGAATAATGATTTCTGCTAATGGATGTGCGTATTGTAGGTATACTGACGTATGTTTGCAGCTATTTCTTCAATGAACACTTCCGGCCGCCTACGCGAGAGGTTCACACACTGGCAGAAAAGAAGTTACATCTGGTGGCTTCTGCCCTGCTCAATATGCTCAGCAGAGAAGAACGGCCTCTTCAAGTGAAACGCATTGCAAAGCTCATCTCCGAAGTCGAAAGTAAGCCTACAGTACGGTACGTATTGATATGTACTGTACTGTACTGTACAGGATCATCTGTTTTATAGCCGGAACAACGACAACAACTGTTGGATCAGCCGATGTCTCCGTGTTGGATCGCTTGAGACGCTTGCAGCTGCTGAGTCCCACCAGCTCCTGCACTATTACTGCTTCCTTAGCACTAGCACCATCCAAACAACATTCGTTGTCCAGCGCAAATCAGGCACTGCTTGCTCGTTGTGACGACGCACTGAACGAAAGTGGATATTCCATGCACAGTCAAGAAATGGGCGGCGACTCAACTAACCCAGTCCCGGCGACGACAAAGGTTCTGATCCACAATGATGATGGATGCTAGGAAAACGCCGTAGTTTGTATATAAGCTACAAGCAACTAACAGGATACAGGAATACCTAATTACATACTAACCATGTAAGGTGTGGGCCTACGGTGGAAAAGTAAAAATCAACGCTCAATATTATTTCTCAGTACATTTGCTGGACAGACAGAAACACATGCTACCTACCTATGTGCATAGATTGGCTGCTCCGCAAATATTTTCGCGCCCTCGAATATGCTAATGCACTTGAGGATTGACGAGATTGGTATCATCTACCTATTCAGCGACGATTGTTTTTCCGTAATTGTCATGAGCTCATCAGTCAATAATAAACAAACACGTCATCCTAATACCGCCGCTTCCAAAATCCGTATTTGATTAGCATCCTCATTTCTCATTACCAAAAAGCAACCGTCAGTCATAATATCTTTCGCTTTTAAATATTTTTACAGTTGCCTAGTTTGAATCGAAATCATGCTTGCTCTGTTCCTTTCCTGCGCATTTCTGGCCCTCAGCGTACCACATGAAGTCGGGGCTAAGTGCCACTTTTATCATCACGATTTGTGGAAGAGGGAGCGATGCGAAGAAATCTTTGAAAAGTGGGGCTTGGAGGTCTGCTTTGATGATGTGCGAATCTACAAGTATTTGTGCTGTTTCGCCTGCAAGGTTGCAACAGGTACTGTATTATTTATTATGAACCTCGGGAGTGCGCAGCACAGTACAAAGAATGCCGTGTGTACGTAGGCCTAATTATTACAGTACATGGCCTACATGTTATGTACACACACTACATACATACTGTACACGTGCAGTTATGGCACAGCTGCTGGGATTGCTGGCAAGACATGTAGAATGAAAAAGTGCCGGCCAAAATGCCGCCCCACTGTGTACGTACGGTATTTGTAGGACAAGAAGAAGAGCCGCCACCAGATTCGTCGGAAGAGAAAAAGGTCGGAATCGCCTTCGACGACCCGCCCCTGCTCCCATTGGATGACGGTGACGTCAGCAGTACAGCGATGTCGACACGACCACCGGTGAAGACGACAACCGCGCAAGCTCCGGAACCGTGCGTGGACAATTTTCCCGAATGGTGGTGTCGTAAGTTTCGCGCGTTGGGAATCTATCGTCGCAGCCTCTCTAAGCACAAGATCACCTGCGAATACCCGTTCGCTTTCACCAAATGCCGCAAAACGTGCGAGCTCTGCGAGACGACACTGGCAGAAATGCTAGCCAATCCTCCGTCCACTCCGGGACCAACGCAGAGACCCTGCAAGAACAACTATCCCGACTGGTGGTGCAAGCGATTTGTGAACGAAGGCATCACCAAGCAAATATTCCGGAAGCAGAAAAATAAGCTCAGTTGCGAAGAGGAGTATCTGGCACGCCGGTGGTGCGAGAAAAGTTGCAAGATATGCGGCACTCCACCTGGTGATGATGAGAAAGATGGCGATGAAGACAATGGGGAACACGGTGGACAAAGTCAAGTCGATGGGGATAAAAAAGTGACAACGGAAAAGGACAAAAGCCAAAAGACTAATGACAAGGAAGGTACAGACGCAACTGAAAAAGCTAAAAATAAAGATGAAACGGAGAAGACAAAGAAGAAAAGAAAAGATGAGACGTACTAGATTGTCGGAAGCATTTTTCAAGTAACCGTTTTTTACCGTTTGCTAACTATGCATTGTCAGGATAGTAATTCTTGTTTTTCATCAATATTATATTCTGTTCGTGTGGTTGTGCGTGCAACAAATAGGTAATCTGGTAATGTATACCTACTGTATTATGAAAAAGTGCGGTCTGTCACCAACCCCGTCTTGGCTTTCTCTTCTTTTGCCGCTGTTGCTGCCCTGCAATCCCTTGTGCATGACTGTAGCTCCAGAGGTTGTTCCAGTGATTAGCCCAAAGGCGATGATACAGCTCTTTGTTATTGCAGCGCGGTTGCTCCGTGGGACGTACACGACCCTTGCTCTTATCTGTAGTCGTATCGGAGCAGATGTCCTCGAGTTGTTGGCAGCAGAATTCGCGTAGATAACTGTTTCGCATCAGCGCGTCGCATATCTGCCAAATGCAACCAAAAATTAGATCAGGCACTACATGATCATATGTAGACCCCATGCAATGACCATGCAAGGCATGCAATGCATTACCTCCAACCGTTGCTTTCGATTTTTTGTGTCCAACCATCGCCGATACAGCGATTCCGACTTCTCTTTCTCCGGCATTTTGCCTCCGTTCGCAATGATGGCGTAGAGACTGAAGAACGTGCTATCGCATAGAATCTGAGTTTCGTAGCCGGCTTCGTCTTCTCTCGGAGGACGGCAAGCTAGAAAGGGGTGCTCACTTTTTCTATACGTACAAATATGTAATTGTCGAATCGTACCCGAAATTTACCTGCCTTATGTAACTTACCGACAGTCATTGTTTCATAACATTTCCAGCTACCTTATGTATACTGTACGTCCCGGCACACTAGTACTCAGATAGGTAGGTCAGACCAGATATAGGAAGATGGTGAAACTTTTACCCCACAACGTTTATGAATGCAACCGGTCAGCGAATAACTGTTCGAAGCTTCATACTCAGTGCAGTACATTATTGCATAGATAGAATCGCGATAAAAAAATTATTGTCGACATATTATTGAATACATTACATACCGAGTGGTTGGATTGGCGCTTTTTCGCATTCGCCGCGGCCGTTCCCCCGACCTCGCCCGTTTCCACCGCCGATGAACCTTCCTCGCTCACGACGACCAGCATTTCCCTGCTGTCTCCTCCGTCCTTCCCCGACGACGCTTCTCCTCCGTCCTCGCTCTCCTCCTCTTCTGACTTTGTTTTTGTTCCATGCCGGTGCTCCATTTCTTCTGTCTCTTCCTCCTCTTTCTCCTCTCTCGCCTACCCACCTCCTCCTAGAACCGCTATTGTTTCGTCTCCAGTTTATACCGACAGTTCCTCCACCTTCGACATCTTCTTCGCTCTCAGAAGAAGCAGACGTCTCGTCGCTGCTGCTGTCGGCAAGCACCCATAACTTCTCACCCGCCCACAAGATTATGACCGAAGCGGCAAGAAGGATAATAGACCTCATCTTTATTTGATTGAAACGGAGATTATCCGGAGATTATTTGATTTAAAAATGACAAGGTACAGAAAGCTGGACTTGATAATGCGCTTAAATCAGCAATTATGCTACTTGCTTTTATGCAAATCAAAGCAGGATTTTGCCACCTCATGGCGGGATTTGCGCTTCTCTGAGCTTGAAGACAAGAAAAGAGTGACACATCGGTTTCTGCGGCGTAATCGTCATTGTGGGAACACCAATTTGACTTGACGAACGCTCATCCACGTCCACTCGTACTTACACGCTATGCATTTAGTGATACAGAACTTGGCAATACGTAGAGCCGGCCATTGCAGCTTTCCTGCGCTCCAGCTTGAAAACGGACCTCCCACATTTTTGACTCATAACAAATTGTTTAATTTCCTCTGAATGACCGCCAGGAATTTGGATTGCCGCAGCCAAACCAGCATTCGAAACTTGTCATCACAGCTGCGCTGTTCCTTCCGCATGATTGCCCATGACGTGACTGAGTCATTCACATTCACACCGTTGGTGTTCAACGTAAAATATGGTATCTTTGTATCTTAACAATAAGCTTCCCAATTCTCTAAAACTTGCATCCATTATTACGCCAATGGCGTCACTGAACATGAGCTTATAGGTAGTTGGTGTGAAGCTGACGAAACAATTCGAATTGTACTCTGACTGAACGAATAAACACACATTACTGCACGCCGTACACAAACAAACACTGAAAGTACGACAAACACGACTCCAATTGACCCTATGCTCATGCTGGCTGCTTACATGTCATCAAATAAAACAACAATTATTAACGAATCATTTGGAATATTGTCCAGCAAATAAGTATAGCATAATAGTACCAAAAATATATAATAATGAATGCACGCTTCAATGACGACAATAATGTTAGCACTTACCTGCACTAGCGCGTGCCTTAAAGGCAAGGGGTCCCCTACACCGACTTTCGAATTTAAAGTTCAAACCAATTTTATTATAAACTACATTTTTAACCGAGTCTATTGCAAAAAACCGCTTTTCAAAATTCCTATCCGTTCACGAGTTGTCGGTGTGAAATTTTCAGTCAAGTTCAGTACTGAACACGGATTTGGGAACAACTAGGTTAGTTAACTACTTATTTAAATACCGTAGTGGTTCCCGAGGACCGCTTCAATACTGAAATTTATCGATTTTTATCTTCGAATAACTCATGAACGGATAGGAATTTTGAAAAGCGGTTTTTTGCAAAAGACTCGGTTAAAAATGTAGTTTATGATAAAATTGGTTTGAACTTTAAATTCGAAAGTCGGTGTAGGGGACCCCTTGCCTTTAAACAAAAGTCCTATGTACATACATCGTATGACTGAACACTTCTATTTATAAGAAATACATAGGCCTACGGCAATTCCACGGAAAATCTTTTGGATATACTACAGGTCAGTCTCATGAAGATCTATGCGCGCCAATGGAGGCTGTCTCTCGGCAGACGGCTTAGTCTTGTTCCTACTTCTGCCCCTTACGCATTCTTGCTCATCCTTCAACTGTTGTTGCTCTTGCAGATGGCACAACCCCTCAATTTCTCTCATCAGCCTAACGTCTAAACTTTGAGGCCGATTTCGCCGGCGTTGCTCTTGCATATTCGCAGATCCGTTAGTGCGAATCCTTCCGACGTTGTTTTTCGTCTGCTGGCTCCAGTTGTATAATCCATTCAGTTGTGTGATCAACCCATGAACTTGATGCTGCTCTTCATCAACAGGCTCCACTTCTGACTGTTCGGAAATTGTTCCGATTCGTCGGTCAATCGGAGGTGTCGGCTCCGCCGTCGAATTTCCACCAATTGCAGGACGACGACCTCCTGAGAAATCGTCCGCCGACAGCCAATGCTGAAGCCGCTCCGAACTGAACGCACACTTTTGATTGGAGGAACTACTGGAGCTGGAGGCGCCGTGATTGGTCAAACTTCGCACCATCATGGCGCAGCTGTTTGTTTTCGCTCCCGCCAGGTGACTGCTAAAATCGGCGATGGAATGCGGTCGGTGGTGGGCTGAGCCGATGAGGCGGCTGGCGCTTTTTGATCTCATTTTCACCGTCACACCGCAGGTTGGTGGCGTTGCACGACAAGGCGGAGAAGACGACACCGGCTTTTCCTCTCCTCCAGCTAAGTCGGCACTGATGGCAGAATCTGCGCTCTGTGACAGCGTCTGTGTCTCTCCGTTCGCTTGAGGATGCGACTGTGGCTGCTGTAGCGAGGTAATCGGTGGTTGAACGAGGACTCTTGGCGTACCGAGTATGGCCTTCATGTGCTTGGATCGTTCTATGGAGCTGCCCAAGTCGCTGGTAGTCGAGCTCATGGTGCCCTGTTGGTGCTGAAGCTCAGAGTGGACGGGATTGGGTAATGCGGAAGTCGACATGACAGACGAATGGTCGCCACCTGGCATCGAATGAGACGCAGAGACGCCCCGTCGAGCTGGTGAGAAAGGAGACGAATCGTCCAGATCCGTAGATCGATGTCGCATTTTGCCGAACACTTTGCCGAATGAACTCTAAACACAGTTCGTATCAATCAACCTGGCAAACGGTATCGTCAAATGTTCTTAAGATGCAGGACCGAGTTTCATGTATGCATGCACATGCATGGTTCTACTATTTATGTATATGTACAGTATGTATGTATGTAGTAGGGCGGAGCTACAAAGTGTGCATATGTAACAATGTTCTTCATGTAGGCAAGGGTGACGCCGGAATGCATGCATGCATAGTGTACACATGTTCCTCATAATAAGAAGGGCTATGCATCATGCATGCGTGCATATGTTTTTCATATGTAGGACAGGCTGCAAATGCATGTTCTTCATATGTAGGACAGGCTGCAAATGCATGTTCTTCATATGTAGGTTGGTGGAGTGACATAAGTATGTACGGTACATACCCGGAGCCTATTGCGTTTGTTCGGCGTTTCCTGTCCTGGGGAGAAAGAGCGAGTGAAGGCGCGACCCAGCGAGCCAGGCGCCTCTCTGGCCTTCGCCCTCGCCTTGCCGCCGCTTGAACCACCCGACAGTGCACTGCCAGACAGCTCAGCTCTGCAATACATTACAGAGGAACCTACCAAGGTGGTCGGTCCATCCACTGGGCAAAATTTCTGTAGTTGCGCAAGGTTTCTTTGCGCAGATTGTACAAAAATACATGGAAACATCCATGCATTCCACTTTTGCGCGACTTCACCGCAGTCTGTCTCTCAGTGGCCCAACCAACGTTACGCACACTTACCGTACATACAGTACATGCATCAGCAGTGTACTAGTACTGCATATAGTCAGTTAGCTCAAGAACCTTGCATCCATGAGTAGAGGTGAGAACTCAGCGTGGAGATGTTTGCGAACCATCGGCTTGTTGGCTGGAATGCGCAAGGCGTCCGCCAGCGACTCAGCAGTGAAGGAAGCGTCCAGTACCATCAGTGCTCCATGCAGTCCGGCGTCCTGCAGTCGCACTCCTGCGTACTCCACCAGATCCACGCTCTCCAGCCACTTGCGCACCCTGTCAGCCGACCACACCAACAAATCTCCAGCCCCTGAACGCTCGCATTCCGTACGACGCCTCGCCAACGCCTGCAACCACCATGTCACTTTGCCGTACA
>JASAMW010004493.1:0-12837 GCA_030247985.1 Epsilonema sp. ZAB3_2
TTTCAAGCGACCTGGCACTGGATGCGAAGGAGATAGAATACGCCAAGAAGCTGTGGATACGACACGCTCAGAAAACCGAATTTGATGAAGAATTCGCTCTGTTGGACAAGGCCAAGTCCAACAACTTCATCAGGCAGCTAGGGTTGAAGGTGGACGACGATGGGTTGCTGCGCTGCACTTTCCGGCGGCTCAAGTGGGCGGAGAAGATGACGGCGGACATGCGGTGTCCCATTCTTCTGCCACGACGCAACGCAGTTACGGCTCTACTCGTCACCTCACTCCACAACGCCATGCAGCACGCTGGCACCGCGACCATTCACACCCAGCTACGCACGCAGTACTGGATTCCGAAGGGGAGAGCGGAAGTGTACCGGACCTTGCGCGACTGCAACCGGTGTCGAAAAGTGGACGGCGGACCATACAAGATGCCGCCAATGGCTCCAATCCCGAAGTTCCGCGTCTCGCCCTCAACTCCGTTCCAGCATGTGGGGCTGGATTACTTCGGTCCGTTGTTTGTGAAGGAAGCAGACAAGACGAAGACGAAGGCGTGGGTGTGTTTGTTCACATGCGCAGCTACACGCACCATCCATCTGGAGCTGGTGCGAGACATGACGGCGGCAGAATTCCTACAGACGCTGCGCAGATTCATCGCAAAATGGGGAAAGCCCTCCACAATCACGTGTGACAACGCTCCTCAATTCAAGCTGACAAAAACAACGGTGGACAAGGCATGGGCGTCAACCATTACACACATGGATACGCACTCCTATCTGGCGACAGCGGGCATTCAGTGGCGTTTCATCCCGGAATTCGCCCCCTGGTTCGGCGGGTTTTACGAAAGGCTGGTGGGAGTAGTCAAGAAATCATTGAAGAAAGCCATTGGAAAGGTGTGTCTAACCTGGAACCAGCTGGAGACGATGTTAGCTGAAGCGCAAGCAGTGGTGAACAGTCGTCCGCTGGTGTACGTGGGATCTAACGCCGATCAGCAGCTGGTGTTGACGCCACAGAAGTTCCTCTCCCCCAACGCCAATACTGGTACGCCGATGATGGAGGAAGATGGAGCAGATCCAGAGTATCAGCCTGAAAAAGTCAGCACTGCAGAGAAGCTACTGGAGATGTGGAAAGTGGGGCAGAAGCACTTGAATACCTTTTGGCAGTGCTGGGAGAAGGAGTATCTGCTCAGTTTGAGGGAGAGATATCAACGTCAGCTGAAGGAGCCAAGAATCCGCGCAGAGTTTACACCTGAAATCAACACCGTCGTACTCATTCGTGACATCAATCAACGGCGCGGAGCATGGAAATTGGCACGTATCACGGCCTTACCAGAAAGCAAGGATGGTCACCGTCGCACCGCCAAACTGCGCCTCGCATCCGGAAACGAAATCACGCGTCCCCTCTCCGTCTTGCATCCAATTGAGGTTCCCGCCGCCGCAGAAGAGTTGGAGACGGATGAGGCCGAGTTGAAGAAGCCGACGGAGGCAGAAAACGACGACAGCAGTGAAGCGACGGCTACCAGCAGTGCGAGTACGACGGAAGAAAACGCCGACGACACCATCGACGAACCGGGTCCACATCGGCCGAAACGTGCGGCTGCTGACGCCGCCAGGAAGAAGTTTCGTCAATGGGGCATGCAGTCCTTGATCTAACCGGAAGTTGCCATCGTCGTCGGGCGGAGTGTCGCCAATGGGCGAGCGTGTACATACATCAATATGAAGATTAGAGTAGAAGATACAGTATGTACTGTACGTACGGCCATGCCATGCGGTGGTTAGTAGAATGCAGCATACGTACGGCGTGCAACGGCGCCAACGAACAGACATACATCCGGCGTGTAATGGCGCCACACGAACGAAGCTATGCTAGTGGACTGGTGTAAAGCAGACAGACAACAAAAGAAGCAAGCGGCATTGCTACGGCGATAAACACATACTTATGCTAATGGCTTGTACGTACATATGCATGCAAGTACAGTCTGGATGGAAAACAGATTTGATGAGATTGGATTTTGGTTTGGTTAGTATTCGGCTTGATACCTATCTTGGTGTAAGGTTGGTTGGATAAAGCTGTAAAGGTGTACAAGAGAGTAGGCAGAAAAATATACGCTGCACACATACAACAGACTACGGATGTACATAATTGGTCTCCGAATTTGATAATGAGCAACTAAATAATCATGCACGCTTCCCACTGCGCGACAAGTAGTACGGGGTATTATTCGGGCGGGCTAGGGATTCGGTCCATCGCATCTCCCGCTTGAAATGTAGTAAACTTGTGTTAGCAAGAAAGATCATGCACGGACTTCCATGCACGTTTGTGCTAATATGTACGAAAAGCTGTCGGCAGGTTGGACCGAATACCCTTTGTCCACAATTACCCAGTACTATCCTAAGCGTAGAAACCGGAATTGGCAGTGAGCTTGTTTTCAAAATGTACAGACGGGCGCTCACGGCGTGTACAGTACTTACTGTATAAACGATACCTATATAGTACATGCTGAGCTTGCTGCACATGCTGCGGCAACTTACATTTTATGTAGTTTTTGTTTGTGAATGCTCACCTCCGATGACATATTTGCGGCCCAATAACGCCATCTGCGTTGGAAGCTTGTTCAAGATAGCATCGAAAGGGGTCACTCTTTCTTCCAGGCTATTGACGACCGTTTCACGAGGCGAAAATTGGCCGAGCTTCTTGAAGATTGTGTCAAATGACAGCAATGCCAAGTCCACGGGAATCATCCACGGATTAGCGGAGGAAAATTGGATGTCCTGGACTGTTTTCTTCCCCATACACTGAATATATTCGCACTGAAATAATCAGACCCCTGTTTTTTGTGTTTGCATTATTTGTTTTAGCGAACACGTCTGTGCAGTGCTTTGTGTTGCTTGCGAAGATCACAAGCAGCGTCTACTTTGACCACTCCTTGTGCATCAGACATATCTATAGAAAGTCTGACCACCTGGGGTGGAGAATATAGACAGCTGGCAAGTGCATGCCATTTGAAGCATACTGCAAGCAGTGGCCCGTTTCTCTGGATGCCATCCTACTAGGAGCAAGCCATCAAGGACAACGGGAAATGGAAGAGAAAATGTAAAGCTAAGCCGGTGTGGTAACGGAGATAGTATACTATTGCGCTTTAGGATCACCATACGTATGAATACTGCTACGCATGCATGTGTGTACTATGTACAGTATGTATTTAGGCTGCACTCCACCATCCCGTGCTTCTTTTGCTCCACCCCCAGACGCTGCCCAGTTTCGCCGTGCAGGTACAGGATACAGCAGCGACAGTACAGTACCTATGCATGAATGTATGAACGTAGGAGCCTACTACTACTACGTATGTACGTTAGTACGTACTACGTTAGGTATGTACGTAGTAGCCGTAGTAGTAGTATTATGTATGGCAGTGCAGCACCACGCGGTGCAAGTACAGTTCATACATAAGTATACATGTACATACACGCTGTACCTCTTCGTGCAATTTCAGGGGGAAGATTTTTCCTCTTGCTGTCTGGAGACTGAAATCGTGGAACTGCGCGCCCGGTGTTTCGCCGAAGATTTTCAACTTAGCTGCAACATCCGCCTCATCGAAATGCTGTGCTGGAGAAGGGACAGAGCAAGCAAATGCTATCACCAGCTCCTCCGGGTGTTTGCTCGGTATTTGACACTGAACCCGAGTCGTCTGCAAGCCAATAGCACTGCATTGCCATGCTGTATTACTGCGCATATCTTGCACATGTTTACGTAATGGTGTACCTATGTGTATACGTACACAACCTATGTACTGTGTATCAACTGTACGTGTTCAGTACGGGAAAAGAGTGATAAGTTGTGGTGGATTCTTATAGATTAAGCAGACTTTTACGCATGTATGCATGCACACTTATGTTACCCGAATTCGTGATCCGTACAACTGATCCCTGGCAGCGCAGCCGGCATGAAACCAAATCTCACGATAGTGTGGCTCTTTGTACGGGGCGACCACCATCACTTCCATTGCACCAGTCCGTTTAAGAAGGACGAGCTGACCCGATTTGGGCTTAAACATATCTTCATGATCTCCATGATACCGCCTATTGTGGAGCATGAATGCCACTGGTATTATCGGATCTCCAACCAGTAGATTGTGGCGGAAGGTGACAGCTGAGAGAAAGAAGTCGCCCATTCGAAACACCGTATCATAGTGCATGAACACGGGCTGTCGGGCCTGGTTACGAAGTGACCTTTCCAATTCCTTCACCAGTGGCACTTAACGACAGTGTTGGGGTGAGTCTGTACGGAGTCCACAAACTCGACACCGCCATGCTTCAAATGCGCAGCTGTTTCATGAATGTTGTACAAAGCATCCTGCGTGAGCCTTCCCTTGCACTGCTCAGTATATTTGACGTTTTCAACCTGCTTCGGATCACGCGGCGTTGTCGTTGCAGTACTTGGCCCCATCTGACCCTGATCCACCATGCGATGATATGGATGAGCAGCTGTTTTCTGCCTTCTTGCTTTCATCAGCAATCCGCTTTCGGACGATCGGCTGACTGCGTATGAAAGGCCGATTGCTTCTCGTCATGTTCCGATGCTTGAAAGCCACTGGAATCTCATCATTTCCATGATAATGCACCACTATGTACCGGCAGTCGGGCTTCCAGTACTCATCTTTGATAAATTCTCTGGATCCGGCATGCGCAGGCAGGTGGGGCAAGTCGATCCAGTGATAATTCTTATGTATCGCTCTGACCATTTTCTTGGTGGATCTGAATACGAAGCGGAGCTGATCGCATCGATACGTCATCATTTTCTCCTTGTACTGTAGAGGATCCTCGCCCAAGTCGTACACATAGACCTAAACAATACGTACATTACATACTGGACACTACATCTGAAGCTCTATCGTGTATTACCCCAAGCAACGGGGTGCTAACACTGAACGTACGCACATGTTGCACCATACCTCTAATCTCTATGTACGTAGGTAATAGCCACAAACCGTACACTAATTATGGAAGTTTCGCCGGACAGCAAAGTCATGCATTGCTGGACCCATTGTAAAGGGAGTAGATAAGCCCACACGTATAGGTAAACTAATAAGCTTCACCCTGAGGATACAAGTGTTACAACTGCACTGGACACCAAGGTTAGGCAAGAATGATATCAAGAATGCCGTAACATTCCAGGCGACTAATAAGTACAGGATATGCCAATAATGTCGTGTAATACTACAGGGTGTTCCATTATATACTCACCGGCTGTTTGTGTCTCTATCTCCACAGTGGGGTGTCATTTTCAAATGCGGTCTTTTGCAACTAGTAGCCAAGGCTTCAAAGCTTACGCGTGCAAAATTTCAACTTTCTAGGCCAACAGGAAGTGGCTCAAAACAACTCAGAAAGGCTGACCTCAAAAATCGAGGATTTGCCTAATATTGTACCACAATAAAGAGCATATTCCACCATCCAAAAGCTAATACATGTTCAAATCCTGATAAATATCACAAGTAAGACGGGGCAGAACCAAATCTACTGCGTCATTGTGAAGAAAATTGAAGAAACTCATCCGTGGAGTGCTAACTTTGGCCTTAAACCCGGCTTTAGCCCCATAGTGAAAAAAACGTGAATTTTTGTGTCCGAAAGTTTGAGCTTTCATAACTTTCTTGGTAGAAGGACTACACGGCTGAAATTTTACCTGCACCATTTTAGAAGCTTTAGTAGTATAATATAGGTTCAAAATTTTAGACAATTCGAGTTCAAGTTCGAGTTCAGGTTCAGCATTTCAATTTGAGTTCGAGTTCGAATTCAGGTTCACCAAAAAATTAGGGTTTTTTCGAGTTCGAGTTCGAGTTCAGGTTCAATTTTTCATACAAAATTTATATGTGGAAATTGGACAAATGCTTCTTGGCTAGCACTTTGTTCATCACTTTTGCAATTTTCAATACTTTTGTATGCCCAAGGTGCAAATTCGATCTTTCTGGCTTCAAGGTATAGCTGAAGGGTGGTGATTTTTCTTACAATAATTTCCATAGGCACATAAAAAACTTGAATGGACCACAATAAAACCTTATTGAACTTTAATGAACCTTAATTGAACCTTAATGGAACTTGATTGAACCTTAATTCTGAGAACCTTAATTAATTTTTTTGATGAATTTGAGTTCGAGTTCAAGTTCAGGTTCTCAAAAATTTCCCATTTGAGTTCAAGTCCGAGTTCAGGTTCACTAAAAAATTAAGGTTTTTTCGAGTTCGAGTTCGAGTTCAGGTCGAACCTATATTATACTAAGCTTTAGCTACCAAATGTAAAAGAGCGTACTGAAATCGAACGCTCCATTGATGAACGAGAGGCACAAACATCCGGTGAGTTTATTATGGAACACCCTATATAATTTACTGTACCTGTGTGTGTACGAATACTACCCTACGTACTGTATGTATCACGAAGCTCCCACAAAACTCGTATACCCGGGGTCGGTGTGACCGTTTGAAAAAATCCAGGCTGTCTTTGCGCCGCGTGAAAAGTGCGGCGCGCGTGCGTACGACTTTTGTGAGAGCTCTCAGATTCCCGCGTTCCAACTAAGGACGGCCAACTAAGCAATTTCCAACTAATGTACTAAACTACGCGTGTTTGTTAGCAGACCTACACCTGAAAAGAAAAAAGAAAAAAGAAAAAGAAAAGAAAGAAACGAATGATAGAGCCAGTAAAAATGTTTGAGAAAATGAGAAAAAGAACAGTGATTTCGCAAACTCATGAGAAGGAAGTCTCTTTTCGCCTCCGTACTTTACTGCTTGTCGTGCTCACTTCTGCGCAACAGAGGCGGAGGAGGATAATTCGCTACTGACATCCGCTTCTCTTTTGCTTGCGGGCGCCAAGCTTCCGCTCACCGCGGCACCGTCGAGGCCTTCGCCGGCTGAATCAGCAATCCAAGCGTGAATTCTCCACAGGAACAAACAAACCAGCGCCATAGCGACAACAGCGGCTGCCGTAAGTCAAGGGGCCTACTGCCTCTTGTCACCTCTATACGTACTGATTGTCGTGCTCATTTCTGCCTAACGGAGGCGGAGGAGGATGATTCGCCATTGACATCCGCTTCATTTTTTGCTTGCAGGCGTCGAGCATCGTCAGCTCACCGCGGCACCGTCAAGGCTTTCGCTGGCTGAATCGAGAGGCTGTCGACGGCTGAACCTTCATTCCTTATTTCGCTGCCATTTTTTTCGGAACTGCGCAATCATTGCACCACACCGCAGTCATTGGAGTGAAAGTTCCTGACAAACGCGCTATGTGCTGCTATCTGTGGATCAACGTTCAAATCGGCAGCAGTTTTCATGCGTCGGCGGCGATGTAGGTATGCTATGCGATTGTTATTTATTTACCTGGACCAGTGGCCCATTACAGCTTCGCTGTAAAACCTTTTGCAAATTTGGCAACCCTTTTGCAGATCTGGCAACCCTGTTGTGTACTGTAGATATGGAAACTTATTTATGTATCTAATCTGGCAACCATTTTGGACAGTTGGCAAAAAGTTGCACATCTGGCAACCCTTTCACAGAGTTGGCAACCCAATCGCATCGCAGATCTGGCAACCCTTCTTTGCGCATTAGCAATCTGGCAGCCCTTTTGAAGACCTGGCAACCCTTTGGCACATCTCCCGCTAGTCTCATGTGCACTTTCGGGCATGACCATTTGCAAACACTGGCTGGAAAAAATGCGTCATTTAGTTTCTGTGTACTCTTAGTAATAAAATATCGATTATCGATCGATTATTGGTGATTATTGATTATTGGTGTGGAAGACGAAGAAAAGTAACTGGAGCCTGTAGCTCTTAGCTCTAAAATATCGATTATCCATCGATTATTGGTGATCGGTTGATCATATCACAAATCGAATGCCTTCCTGGCGCCCTCGAGGGCATAAGCTCTTTGAAGAGCTCTGGATGGACGCTGTAGCTGCAAAATTGAGTGAGTGTGAGTGAATCTGCGCGCTTTTAGTACTAAAATATCGATTATCGATCGATTATTGGTGATCGGCTGATCAGATCAAAAATCGAAGGCCTTCCTGGCGCCCTTGGGCTAATAAGCTTTCGAATGAGCCATTACTCGACGCTGTAGCTGCAAAACTGAGCGAGTTTATTGCATCACAGACACACACACATACAGACAGACATCGGCCCTATTTGTTAGTAGATGTTGTATGACGGCCAAGAAAAAGGGCCAAGCGTACTTTGGGTGTTACTAAAAGGCGGACACGGACACGGACGTGGACGCTGTAGTAAAAGGTGGACGCGGACGCGGACCCGTACTAAAAGGCGGACGCATAAAAGGCGGACGCTGTACTAAAATGCGGACGCGCAAAAAGCGGACGCCTACTACAAAAGGTGTGCCCACATCTGCCATAGAAGAAATCAACCTCGGGTTATGGTAGGCTTTTATTGCAGATATGTAGGTGTGCAACTTTCAACCTTCTTTCACCAAAACACAAATGCCTGGCAGCATTTTCATGTATCTCATCTGGAAGGAAACACTATCACATCTGGCAGCACTGTAAACACATTTGGCAACACTGTTGTACATTTGGCATCTGACTTGGCATGGACACACATCAGACATATCAGAGTATTCATTAGCGATCGATTATGGCAGGCCTTTATGAATGCTTCATTTACTAAACGATGGACGCAGACGCGTTTTTGTAACAGGCGTCCGATTTTTAAGCGTCCGCCTTTTAGTACAATGTCCGCAGGGCAGACGTGAGCATAGCTTTTGAAATTGGCGTCCGCCTTTAGTGTGGCGACCACGTCCGCGTCCACCTTTTAGTGCAGCGTCCATGTCCGCGTCCGCCTTTTAGTATACCCGCGTTCTTTTGCTTTTATGCACAGCCATCAGTATTAGTACTCGACGTTATGCCTGCGCACTGGAATGGCTTTGTGCGTAAGCGCAAGTATATTCCTGGCATGTTTACATATGTTGAGCGCTGCAGGGTAATGCCGCATTCACATGACAGTCCGCTGTGCTAGGTCCGACGTACCTACATCCGATGTAGGTACATAGTACGTAGGTACGTATGTACATACGTCAGATCCAGATGTAGCACGTCGGATATACAGACATGAAGGACGTACAGAAGTACATCCGTCTTGTCTTGTGAACGTGGCATGAAACTTATCTGAATATGCCCCTTACCCCTTTCATCTCATGCCGATGGCCAACTGAAGTGTTTTCGCCTTTCTGGCATTTGTCATACGTTTTCACGTGTTTGTAAACGCGCTTCTTTGATTGTTTCAGGTTGCGATTCAAATCGGATCTGGACGTGACCTACCGCGGGTTACTTCACGAGGACTAGCCCTCCAACTTTCACTCACTTACGATGTATAACGCGCTTCCTCTTTCGAGTGCTACCAGTCAATTTCTGGTCAGTGGAATATGGACGCACCCAAAAATATGGTACGGTATGTAATTGCATATTGGGACGCTCCCACTACTGGCGCCGAACTCACTCCGTTTTTCAGAACGAGCATATGAACAACTACTAAGTATTTTCGAAGACGTGTGTGATTTATTGACGTTCGTTTCGGTTCAAAAACAAAGTCATTCCAAACTCGAAGCACGCCTGAAGCGCCCCATTGATGGATATATACAATATAGGCCTACATACATATGTACCTGATTGATACTAGCCGAAATCAGACAGGGTAAACTTACTCGCTGCACCGAGCTCGTCGGTTTTGCCTGTTGAAGCGTAGTAAGTCAAAGCCACTGGGGCTGCTTCACTCCTCTTTTGACAGCTGTGCTTCAACATGGAAGACCAACGCGGTTGCTATGTACAAGTAAATTCACCTGTCTGATGTCTACTACTGATCGGACATTGACATATAATACATGCTATCATCAGGTATATGCATTCCAAGTCACATTTAGCTGTGAATATTGGCTATTTCAGAGTCTGATATATCATGGGAGGAATGCAAGCGGCAAATGTGGGCCAATATTCCGATGTGCTGTGAAGTTCTGAACGCTGAGTTATCATCTGCTTCTGCCAGTGCCGCGAACTTTGATGCTGCATGTCAAGTTTAGACATGAGTGAAGGAAATAATAATTCTCTCAAGTGAAGGTGTGAAAGCAAGAAGAGGTGTTGATTATGTGACTGAACAAGAGCTCTGTACAAATATGTCTTCGTTTCGTACATATAGTACAGGATCCAGGCTTTATCCCATGATAGAGATTAGCTGCTCAAGGGACATCACGGTGATCGGGTCAAGATGAAGCCAATAAGTACGTTTTTATTACAGTACGTTATGTACGTAAGAAAACGAAGACCGCGATCTATTCGTTCGTTTCAGGACTCGATCACATAGGTCCCTCATGCAGCTAATCTAAATCATGGGGTGAGAGTGGATTAGGATACCTAGTTGTGCAAGGGTAATTTGGGTCACTCCATCTATCTCTTTTCATGAGTTGCAGAACGCGATTGGGGTTGGTCGATAGCGACCCTGAAATTACAAAGGGGGATCTGGCGGGAATTTTAGTATGGGAAAGGCAAAATTTCATATTTATCACTTTTTGATGGGCCTATTTGACGTAAAATTTTATCTCTTTTGATTAATCCATTTTCCCCCTGGAGTCAATTTTTTGCTAAGCAGCGCCCAAGTTAGAAGATTTCAAACCCGAAATCGGCCTTATCTGCAAGCACCATCATCGCGCTGCGCAATTTTTTCGATTTCACTCATAGTCTGTACGTTTACTCTTTTTCGTCATAGGAACATGAGTGAAATTCAAACTGTGCAGCGCCGATTAAAGCGTCGCAGATAAAGGCCTATTTCAGGACCGATTTTCAGATCTTCTAACTGGGGCGCCACTCTCGGCATAGGAAAAATTGACTCCAGAATGTGGGGGTCAACTTTCTCAAAGAGGATGAAATTTTATGCTAAGATCGGCCCCTCAAAAGTGAAAAATATGAAAGTTGCTCATCCCTTACCAAATTCCCGCCAGATCCATCCTTTTCCGAAGGTCTCAATGCCCTGTTTTTCTGAGCGTGGACTCCTGTACTACTAGTGAAGTATCTGGTGCTATCTAATTCCAGCCGTTTTCACTTCCTGACACCATACGATCATCCATCTGCTTGTTTTCCGTTCGCTGTTTCCGCTCCAGTTCGCGCTCTCTGCGCTCGTCTTCGTATATGCAGGGACAACTGTCTATTAGAGATGGGCCGAGAGTGGATTGTTGATGAAAACGAGCCCGAGACCGAGAATTAGCATTTTTTCAGAGACCGAGTACGAAGATTAGGGAATTTTGCCGAGACCGAGATTGAGACCGAGACTAAAGTATTGGTATTAATACTTATGGCATTTCGTTTCCATTTTTCCGATGGTCGGTTTCTATAATAAGCAATAATAATGGCAAAAACAGTGGTTGACTTCTATTTGCTACATTATATGGCTAAAATCGCCCCGCAGGAGAAATTGTTTCATGATAGGCAGCTAAAATCTCAGCTGAAACGCATGAAATTGCTTGTGAAATCACGATTTCAATCTAGTCTCGGTCTCGCCTAAAATAGGCCCTAAAAGTTGCGAGACCGAGACCGAGACCGAGAATTTGAAAATTCAAAGTCGAGACCGAGACCGAGACCGAGATCGCCAAAAATGACCGAGATTTCCGAGACCGAGACCGAGAGTCTGGGCTCATCTCTACTGTCTATGCATGGACTTCCGGATAAATTCGTTCAGGTTCTCTCCTGAGCCAACGAAAGCGAGTTGAGGAGATCAAGATATCGATCGAAAGCTTGTTACGCGATCTTCTTTGAAGCGCCATAGAGCGCCTCTTGAAACGGCCTCTCCGTGGCGCTATTCTTGATTGAAACGATAACGTTTTCAAACACGTTTTTCTTGTATAACTTTGCGTAGAGGCAACGTAGAGAGGCGCCGCAGGTACCGATCGATTCCTTCGTCAAGACGCGTTGAATGGTGTGCCTCATGTTGAAAAATACTCAGTGCATCCTTCGGAACACCCAAATCGCATGGTTTTTGGGGCGTTCTTCGGCGTGTCGTACTACGCCGAATACAAGAGCTTTGGCGCTGCCGTTTGGTGTACGTGTAGAGGAAGGGTTGTTCTATATTTACATTATAAGTGATCACTTTTATCTTCCACAGAACGGCTACGAGGAAGCCTCAAAGTTGGCTCCGAAACAGGGCATTGAGACCTTAAGGGGAAACTTTGGGTGGAAGTTCGAGATAAGCCGGCATGCATCATTCGACAGAGCATAAAAATGCTGCAAAACGCACTCAGTCCCATCCCTCTATGTTTCGTCGTTCTTGAGTTATAGGCAAAAACTGATCAGTGAACAGGAAACAACTTGAATGTGCTAAACTGCCCAAAACACGCATTTTTTTTGGCTTCCCATTCCACAGGCAGTTAAGATACAGCGAAACTTTATACAACAAAAATGTAGAACTCAATACGGAGCACACGGTGGACAAAGTATTCTGATCAGTGCAATGGTTAGCGAGCTTCATGCTCTCAGGTTGAGTTTCCCAATTCACTGATCAGTTTTTGCCTGTAACTCAAAAATGATGCAATATAGACTATAGAGGGATGGGACTTGATGCGTTTTGCAGCATTTCTCATGCTCGTCGAATGATGCATATGCAAGCTTACCTCGAACTTTCCGCCCGAAGTTCCCCTTTAAAGTACTTAGAATAAAAGGATAATTCAGCAGGCATTATTTATTCCGATCTTTAGCAAGAAACCATAGAGCAAAAAGTGGTCAAAAACTCCATGGCTAAAATAATAACTGCATTGACAAAAAACAAGACTGCTTCTGGCTATGTATCCTCTGTGTTGAAGAAATCGCCGATTTTGTTCAGTA
>JASAMW010004494.1:0-25441 GCA_030247985.1 Epsilonema sp. ZAB3_2
TACAGGGTGTCTCACGTAGACCTACCTAATGATCCAGCCTTATAACTTCTCTGATCTGCACTACCGATCAAGCTGAAATTTTTTCCCCAGAAACCCAAGAATATACCATTAGTTGTGGTAAAATTTGAGCCAGATAGGTCAAGTATGGATGAACTTACGAGCTTTTCTTGCAAATGTTGGACCCTGTTTTTCGCATTTTCCGCACTGACCGTGGTTTTGAGACTAAAATCTTCTGCTCAGCATGGTCAAGCAGCTCATCCAACATTGAAATAATGGCGGAGCAACAATGGCTGAACGTCATCACGGACTAGAACACAAAGGATACAAAAATACAGGCGATTTACCGCCCATAACAGCCTTCAAGGAGATGTCGAGATCAATAGTGGCACCATTGATCTCAAAATATTGAAAAACGGGGTTGCAAATTTGCAAGCTCGTAATTTCATCCCAAGTTGACCTATCTGGCTCAAATTTTGCCACAACTAATGGTATATTCTTGGGTTTCTGGGGACCAAATTTCAGCTTGATATCTCCTGTAATGCGGAAGTTATAAGGCTGGATCGTTAGGTAGGTCTCAGTGAGACACCCTGTAGTTGTGCTCTGAATTGGTAGAAGTAAACTTTTGGAAAGCAAGTGCGGTGTTTTCTGTGAGAATATGCGGTCATTGACCAGCGAGCGGTGTCTATATCTGAACTGAATTGATCTCTTGATGATGCATGCATTACCAGGTATTTTACGTACGTTCGTGTCGCTGCGTTGTGTAATAAATAGCGAGGATAAGCGCTCGGTGCATTCATGGCTGTCCAGTGTCCATGCATTTACGTACGTTTGTCGAGACGCCGATCGTACGCCCAGCGCATCTCTCATTTTCATGTGCATGGACCGTAACCCTTGAAGATTATATTTAGCTTCTTATCTGGTCTGGAGGAGTACGACAAGATGAACGCGTGGATTCAGTGCAGCAATCCGGACTGCGGCAAATGGCGACATATCCGCTCCTTTTTCGACATGAATGTGCTTCCCGGAGATCTGGTTCTGCAGCATGAACGACGGTAATAAATAACCAGATAGATGTGAATAAAGCCATAGTTTCGCTTCTTTGTTACGTGCGTATGGTATCCTGTTTGGTATCGATGTTCGTCGTGCATATAGCAGGGTACTGTGGGGTAAACCCGGCCATGGGATAAACCCGGCCACCTAAGCGCTTTGAACTTGCTGTTTCTTAAATGATGAAGCAAACAGCTCATTTGAAAGAGAAGAGTTCAAGGAATCAGGTTGCTGAGATGTGCAGGCCTGTAACTTAGGTGGCCGGATTTTCCCATGGCTGGTGCTCCCACCGCTATAGCCAGGATTGCTGTGTTTATGATGCGCCTGCAACACGGTAATTCTCACAAACTGTAAACAGCCCAACCCTCTCATTCGGTCCTGCGACCCCTGGTAATGCGACCCTGAAGCTAAGGTGGTCGGATTTACCCCATGGTAGGGTTTACCCCACAGTACCTCACAATCTACATACCTGGTCGTTTCTTTTGGTCGGATATCGTCTTTATTTCCGAGAGAGTGCGTCGTTTCCGCTTCTCAGGTCTCTCCCCATCATCCTCCTCTTCCGTATCGTCCGCACCATTAATTTCAGCACCCGCCGCAACAAAATCCACAATCTCACTCGTGATGTCATCCACGCTCTTTTCTTGTTTCTTCTTCCGGTGCCGATCTGCAGCGCATTCTTCCACAACTCTCGCTATCGCAGCCTCCTGCTGTTGCTCAACAGACAAAGTTGACACCACTACTGGTGGGATCGCCGTGCCAATAGCTGATGCTGAAGTGTCAGGGGCGTAGACGGGAAAGGATGAGGCGGCGACACCACAGCCGTTGCTTAACTGCTGGAAGGAGGCAGCAGGAGGCAAGAGAGGGGAAGCTGCGGCGTTAAAGGGGCTGGACAAAAGCCTGCTGTGATTTAACGGTGAGTGGTGATGGTAGCAGGGGAACTCGGATTTCACAGTAGTGGTAGGATGAGCAGTAGGCAAGGCTGACGAGACGAAGGGAGAGTCGCTGAATTCCGGCTTGTCACAGCTGTTCGCTTCCGGGTCTGAAACAACGCACACGAGCTGTGCATGAGACCGCGTGCAATGCATACACTTTTAGTAGCTGGCTATGTAATGGAACCGCTGCAATACGGAGTCAGGTGGACAGGATGAGTTTTGGTATCCATCTACGTGCAAAGAAACTTTGCTTTATGTGGATGCTCTTCTGTGTGAATGAGCCATGAGATGAGAGGGTTGGGCTGTTTACAGTTTGTGAGAATGACCCCGTGTTGCAGGCGCATCATAAACACAGCAGCTCCTGGTACTGTGGGGTAAACCCAGCCATGGGAAAATCCGGCCACCTAAGTTACAGGCCTGCACATCTCAGCAACCTGATTCCTTGAACTCTTCTCTTTCAAATGAGCTGTTTGCTTCATCATTTGAAGAAACAGCAAGTTCAAAGCGCTTAGGTGGCCGGGTTTATCCCATGGCCGGGTTTACCCCACAGTACCCTGCTATATGCACGATGAACATCCACACAATCATACCATACGTAATGTACACGTAACAAAGAAGCGAAACTATGGCTTTATTCACATCTATCTGGTTATTTATTACCGTCGTTCATGCTGCAGAACCAGATCTCCGGAAGCACATTCATGTCGAAAAAGGAGCGGATATGTCGCCATTTGCCGCAGTCCGGATTGCTGCACTGAATCCACGCGTTCATCTTGTCGTACTCCTCCAGACCAGATAAGAAGCTAAATATAATCTTCAAGGGTTACGGTCCATGCACATGAAAATGAGAGATGCGCTGGGCGTACGATCGGCGTCTCGACAAACGTACGTAAATGCATGGACACTGGACAGCCATGAATGCACCGAGCGCTTATCCTCGCTATTTATTACACAACGCAGCGACACGAACGTACGTACAATTGCAAATGCATGCATCATCAAGAGATCAATTCAGTTCAGATATAGACACCGCTCGCTGGTCAATGACCGCATATTCTCACAGAAAACACCGCACTTGCTTTCCAAAAGTTTACTTCTACCAATTCAGAGCACAACTACAGGGTGTCTCACGTAGACCTACCTAACGATCCAGCCTTATAACTTCCGCATTACAGGAGATATCAAGCTGAAATTTGGTCCCCAGAAACCCAAGAATATACCATTAGTTGTGGCAAAATTTGAGCCAGATAGGTCAACTTGGGATGAAATTACGAGCTTGCAAATTTGCAACCCCGTTTTTCAATATTTTGAGATCAATGGTGCCACTATTGATCTCGACATCTCCTTGAAGGCTGTTATGGGCGGTAAATCGCCTGTATTTTTGTATCCTTTGTGTTCTAGTCCGTGATGACGTTCAGCCATTGTTGCTCCGCCATTATTTCAATGTTGGATGAGCTGCTTGACCATGCTGAGCAGAAGATTTTAGTCTCAAAACCACGCTCAGTGCGGAAAATGCGAAAAACAGGGTCCAACATTTGCAAGCTCGTAAGTTCATCCATACTTGACCTATCTGGCTCAAATTTTACCACAACTAATGGTATATTCTTGGGTTTCTGGGGAAAAAATTTCAGCTTGATATGTAGTGTATTACAGAAGTTATAAGGCTGGATCATTAGGTAGGTCTACGTGAGACACCCTGTACAAATGCAAATGCAATAAACGCGACAGTTTCATAACATGAATAGCACACGTAACAGGTATTTACGAGTTGAGGTAACGCGATTGGATTGGTCGATAGCGGCCCAGCGGTACTTAGTGAACGTTTAAATCGGTGTCTGCGGGGTCGTCGACGTCATTTGTTGTAAATTCTTCTTTTCATTCTCTTATTTTCCGCTCCCAGATGATTGAACAAGGTCAACGACCCCGCAGGCACCGATCCAAACGTTCACTAAGTACCGCTCGGCCGCTATCGACCAATCCAATCGCGTTACCTCAACTCGTCCATAGTGTAGTACGTACGTACATTCTAGCATGGCTTTTCGAATGCCAACTCCAATCGCGCAATCTTCAAGTGTTCCGGGAAGCAAATGCGCAGATTGTCCGTGAAATCTTTCTGCGCCAGTTTGTACGGGCGCGTCAAGCCGTAACTGTGCTTCTCTCTGTGCACCTCCTCGCAATGCCTGACGGCGTTGTGAATCAGCCTGAACTGGCGAAAGCAGATCTTGCAATTCCAGGCTGGAATCGGCGTATGCTGCTCCATCACGTGATTGCGCAGCGTGTGCGTACTGACCACCACTTTCGCAGAACAAAGGCCGCAACGCACTACGGTAGGCGGAGCAGGAGGTCTTAAAGCAGCAGACAGATGATAAGAATGTTGCGTTACACCGCCGTCGTTCTTCTCATTCGCATTTTTCGATGGCAGCGCCCTTTGTTGACTGCTTTCTCCAGCAGTTTTCGACTGCAACGCCCTCTGTTGACCACTTTCTCTCAAACTTTTCGACTGTAGCGCCCTCTGTTGAGCACCGGCCGCGTCAACCTCCGACAGCTGTTTGCTCAGACTCATCGGATTATTGCCATCCAGTTTTCTAGCGCTCGCCTGCCTTGTAAGATCCCCTGCCGTGGCAGACAAAGCGTTCAAAGGAACCGGAGCCGGCAAAAACGTGGAGAAAGGCGCTGCGGGGCCCATCGCAAACGGGGTGGGAGGAAAAATACTGCCCCCTAGCGGTCGAAAGAGGCATCTATCCCCCGCTGGCATCCCCAGAATCACTTCCTCCATCTTTCTCAGCGTTTCCGAACCCGCCGAACTCTGACCCGACCCCCACAGATCATTCATCGTTACAGCAGTCGTTGTCCCTGCCACTGTAGTTTTTAGCACCTTTTCTGCTTTCTTCACTGCACGCACATTAGCAGGAACAGGAGACGGCTCCGACTTCCTCTTCAGATTCGCGTTCGACGCCTTAATCGCACCGTCCAGTAATTTCAACATCTCTTCTGCCTTTGCCGATGTACTAGTAGTAGCGCGCTGTGGTTCCCACCAACCAGCCACACCAGGAATACCAGCAGTGGTAGGCTGCATGCCTGACGTCACTACAGGAGCCTGTGCCTGTGGCATGCCCTCAACCACTCTTTGCAACTGCTTTATACTCTCCTCTGCTGCAGCCAACTCCTTGCATCCCATCACTCCACTCCAGGCCACAGGATCTGAGGCTATCATCACGGCAGAAGGAGCATAGCTTCTTTTTGCAACTCTCTTCTTCTTTTCTTTTGCCCTTTCTGCTGGCTGTACGCCGCTCTTAACTGCAGGATTAAGCCCTTTCTTCCCCTGCTTATTGCCCTGCTGTTCCTGCATTCGAATTATCGAGTCCAGACGTCGCAATCTTTCTTCAGTCGTTGCCAGCTCCTTGCTTCCCGGGCCTGTATACGACTCTCCCTGCACAGTAACCATGGGAGGGAAAGGAGGTCCGATAGGAATTGCTTCTTGCTGAGCCGTGTTTCTCCTTTTTGGTTCCCGCTTCTTCCTCGTATTCTTCTCTTTGCCTCCCGTCATTCTATCCTTGTCCACCACTGGCAAAGGCGCAGGGTTAAGAGCGGGTTGTTTCTGTACTTCCGCACTACCCGCTGTAGCTGTGATCGTCGTACTGGTTGGTGCAAGCGTCTTCGCACCAGTAACCGCAGGTTGAGCCGGTTTTGTGGGCTCTTTCCTCTTTCTAGGCGCTACCTGCTTTCTCGCCTTCACAACTACGCCCCTTCCTTCCTCAAGCCAGGCGTAAGGATCCTCCGTATCTTCCAATGCAGCTGTAGGAATCTTAGCCGGTGATTCGTCTGACGCGTCTACCCACCGCTGTTTCTTCAACAAGTTGCTGCTGCTATCCTTACTTAAGTGCCCTTTAGCCGCAGATTCACATAGGAACCCGATCGTTTTTGGCGCAGAAGAGGATGATACAACTGGCAGCGTCTTAATGTTGGCAGTGCTAGCCGGACCAGTCTTCTGAGTTGCTGCTGCTTCGTGTTCTTGTATGATTTGTGCCAGGATCGGATAACCACCGGACTCCTTGCGCTCCAAATACTCCCTTCTCGCCTCCGCGTTGTGAAATTTCGCATCCGCCTCGCGTTTTCGTACTTCGTCTGGTGTGCGACAGCGAAAAACGGGCTTCTGTACTTCGCCTGCAATAACATGCATGGTCTTGCATAAGACGTACTGTACACATCACCGCATACGATACCCAACCCGCCATTATCCGAATACAAGCTGTAATGCGCGTTAAAGGCAAGAAACGTTCACCCCAACGTCGGATGTACGCCCGAAAACCGAGCAATTGCACTCCACTCCACAGAATGGATTCTTTCGGGCGTACGTCGCTTATTTGAATGCAACATCACTTTTACTCAAGCAAATTATGAACGATAGCTCATTTGAGAGTTCAAGGAATCGATTCATGGAATATCTCAATCGGTCTTATGGTTGAGCGCTGAGATATACTAGGTGTCCGGGTTTACCCCACATTACCCTACTCAATTCAACACTTACAATAATTTCCATGACCCAGTTTTCCACACGTCCAATCTTCATCCACATCAGCGAAGAACGTTGCTTCTGGCACCGCAATCAACTTTCCGCACAAGCCACACTGCACCTTGTAACTGAAATCGTCGTCACTGCACTGTTGTTGGAAACCCATATCCATTGTCGGATAATGGGAGATCTGCAAAGACAAACGTATTCACTGGTTGCGCTGAACATTTTTGGGTGGTCGCGAGCTGGACCCGTCTGATTTACACTGATTTTCAGCGCAATTTTTGATTGGTGTTGGCGAGGTCACCGATCAAAAATTACACTAAAAATCAGTGAGGTCAGCTTGCTCTTGACCACCCAAAAATTTTCAGCGCAACTGGTCAATAATACAATACATATGCTCGCCACGTACGTATGTTCGTAAACCAAGCATAGTGGAGAGATACAGACAAGAAAATAACTACAGCAGGCACGAATAGCCTTCAGTTTCAGTTCAGATACCCAACACGACAGATAAAATACAGTTTTATTGAGCGGGAACAGAAGTAATTCTTTTCATACAAAAAAAGACACGACAAAAAACAACACCTTGAATACGCGGCAGTGATGGAACAAATTCAGTCCTAACTTCATACAAATATTGGCTACATTCAGAAAGCAATACCACACAAATACTCTTCATTCATTCTTCTGTACCTACACTGTTGTACTTACTGTACATGAACATGCACGCATACATACCAAAGAAACACACAAACAATTCCTCGAAAGAAAGTGGTAGCATGTGCAGCGGCAGCAGGAATACATAGCGTCATGGACACGCCAGACGCAACGCTCAGCGCATGTCTCCTATGTGAACGGACCGTCATTTCTCCGGCAAGCCTATGAGCTCTTTGATCTGCGCGTACATTTCGTGCTCTTTGAGATCTTCATCCTCGAGTGAGGTGACTTCCGCCTTTATGGCTTCCTCGATTTCCCTCGCAGTCAACTGCGGACATTTCGCTGCAAATCACAACAGTGAAGGTACGACAGTAAATGTTGCCTCATCTAGAAACTGAGGCTTTTCGGCAATCAATAATGCATCTTGCGTTGCATAGCAAATAGGCAGAGGAAGGCCTACATACCTGACTTGAGAAGAAGGTAGAGCTGAGCAGCTGCTCCCAATTGTGATAGCGCATTGTTCACTGTTAGAGCACCCGAAGACACGCACGTCAACAACTCAGACGACATATTTCTACAGCAGCAGCAACAAGCATACGTATTACGTACACGTATGTGCGGATGTTCGTACAACGCAACAACCCACTATAGTCTGGCCAGCAAGAGTTGGCAATGGCATTCAAGGCGCGTTGCGTAAAATAGATTCACAAATGCGGATTTCTGTCCGTACTTCTACTCCTATTTCGCAGAAGTACATGCAAACTACGCAGGACGAATTGAGGCCCATAGCCAACTCTTTCAAGCCAGACTATAACCACTTCCAGAGGTACAGCTCAAACTGTGTAGGGTACTGTGGGGTAAACCCTGCCACGGGGTAAATCCGGCCACCTAAACTCCTTTGAACGTTCTGTTTCAGCAAGTTGATGAACCAAATAAATAGCTCTTTTGAAAAAGGAGAGTTCAAGGAATCGTTTGACATACTTGTCTCAATCGGTCCATTGGTTGCTGAGGTATGCAGCCCTGAAGCTTAGGTGGCTGGATTTTCCCATGACCTGGTTTACCCCAAATTACCCTACGACTTACACGTACTTTATCATGAACGGTTGCTTTTGAACGACATCTTTCAGCACAAAAGCAGTGAACGGGGGGCATTCGAAGTTGAGAAGAGTGGGAGATTCGACCATTTCAATCTAGAATAACACAATAAACACCACACTGTCAACATTATACTATTCATTGCGTTCGTTTACAAGTGGAAAATACTCGTTTAATGCCGCGTTCACAGTAGCGGACGTCAGCCCAAGGTACGTTCAAAAAGCGAGCATCTGCACGGACAGTCGTGAACTTTTTCGGGCGTTGCGTACGTCCAACGTAAGTATGTCGGTCGCTATTTGAACGCGGCATGATTATTCTTGATCAGAACTACCTTTGCGATCGCCAATGCGAGTTCAGAGAGGCATGCGGCGAGTAGAGGACCGAACAAGCCTACACAACACAGCTCCTTAACTCCTGAGGGCGCGCGCATGCAGAGACAAAGAATGGTCTCGCGTAACACAGAAGCCGCATCGCTTTTCTGCAACATACAGAAATCACCCAGCACTTTAACACATACCGCACCAATGCGTCATTTGTCAACAAGTCGCCTAATGGCGCGTTCACCAGGCGTCCGTCACGTCCGTCATGGTACTTGCGGTACTATTTGCGGCCTTGTACTCCTAGACGTCCGTTACGGATTTGACGGACGTGACGGACGCCTGGTGAACGCGCCACCAAACACACAACGCAAGCAAGTAAACAAACCTGCAACGCGGTCAGATCCGCCTCATTCTTGCAGATGTTCAGCAAGCTCTGTAGGTGGCGCTGGATGAGAGGAAGCAGCGTTTGATTCGCCCGTTCTCGTACCTCCGCATCGTGCACTGCCCAATCGGATAGCTGGTACAGCACGCGACTGATGGGGGTGAACAAGGATTCCACGCATCCTGAAAAGGAAGCAGTAAAGTAAACAGGCTTTTTGGTAGGCCCGGATATTTTCTTGTAGAAGGGTACTGTGGGGTAAACCCGTCCAACTACTGTACGGCTTGGCCACTAATAAAACCCGCCGAATTTACCCCATAGTACCCAATCTTTCCAGCAGAAAAATGGCAAGACTGAACAAAGCACTTGACGAGCTCGCAAATGTTTTGTCAACAACAGCGCTACTAATTTTTCCAATAGATATTCGGCATGTACGAACACGCAGCTACTTTGCAGTGTATTAGCGAAATGTGAAGCGTCATGTGGCCAAAAATTATTTGCGCGAATTGATCTATTCTGCGAGGAAACATGTACCAAATTGCGCAGCGCGGGCAATTGCCCAGAAACAATTCCGTCGGACGAAATAAATGGAATTCGAGCACTTGAAGCGAAGATGGCAAGATAGACAATATCACACATGAATTGTTACCCGATCTGAAGAGTTGCTCCAAAAGATTGCATAGTCCATCCACAAGCTGCCAGGATATTGCATTCGTCAGGAATAAATGCTCCACAAACGTCAGATATTTCTACAACACCAAAAACACTCTTCGATTTTACACAAGGACGGTAAGGCATGAATGAATTATTTTCAGGTTCGACAAAATAAATTTCAAATCGCAAATTATCTCTGCGGAAAAATATTAGGTCGTTTCGTCCCAATTTTTGGGGATTGCGCATTATTATTATTCGATGAAGGCCATGCATACACGTGCCGCACGATTGCGACCTTCAATCGCCTTGCGCCGTAAAAGAAAGGAGGAAAAGAAAGATAGAAAGAGGGAGGGAGCGGGATAAAACGAGCACAGCACAGCCAAAGCGAGCGAACAAACCCAAAACCCTCATTAGACAAAATTATTGATTTGCAGCGAGCCAACGCGCGCATTCAAATCTCAGGCCCGAAATTTTTGGTGCGGAAAATCAAAAGGGAAGGGTAATACTTTACCGATTTTCAAAGAAATTTTAGCGCAAAAATTTTTCGCCTATAGTTGGTAAATTTTGGGGCGGGAAAGATATTGAAAGAATTATGCCCCAAATTTCTACGTAGGTATACCCCAGAGATATGGACAATAAAGTAAGGGTACAGTGGAGGAGTAAACCCGGCCATGGGGCAAGCCCAGCCACCTACGCGCCTTTCAACTTGCCGTTTCAGCAAACGATGAACCAAATAGCGCATTTGAAAGAGGACAATTCAAGAAATCGATTGGGATAATTCTTGTCTCAATCGGTCCATTGGTTGTTGAGATATGCACTCCCTGAAAAAACTAAGGTGGTCGGATTTTCCCATGGCCGGGTTTACCCCACAGTACTGTTACGTACTGCGTACGTATGTGGCAATAGCGCCCGAGGCCAGTAGTGTACGTAAACTAGTTCTTGGTATCTAAGGCGAATTTAGCCAAAAAATCCCCGGACCGGCACCTGGTGGTGTGCCTTAGTCCACAGCTGTGTCCGAGGGTAGCGGGTTCGATTCCTGTTCGCTCCTATTTCTCTTCCCACTTTTTGAGGCCCAGCTATCGCCATGCGGAACGCGGCACGTCGTCACAATGCACTACCTACCGTTGTCAGAGCGAGGGCGAGTTTGTACTGCGGTTCAGCCGCATCTTCTCTGTCCATCAGCAGAACCGGGAGTACGTCCAGAGTCACCCAATCCATCTCCTCTTGAATCCAAGCGTACAGCTGAGGCTGCTCCTCCTTATCAAGATCCTGTTGCGTGACAGAAAATACATACACCGCATCATGGCGCGTTCACCAGACGTCCGTAACGTCCGTCCGTTCATGAGTTGACGAACGGACGGACGTTACGGACGTCTGGTGAACGCGCCATCATGGTTCATTCACATTGGAGGGAAATTGGCTGACCATAGGTATTCTACGTGTACGTCAGCTGTTACATTATGTCCACTGAGTGCTTTGAGTTGGAAGAGCAGTTGGATACAGAGCAAGAGGTCATCTCTGGATATCAGCTCCGATTCACTGTCCCGTTCTGCCTCTCCTTTCAGTAGACTGGACAGCAACACCTGCAAGTGCAGGGCGTACGTACATAAACTGTAGGGTACCATGGGTAAATCCGGCCACCTAACTTTCAGGGCTGCATATCTCATCTCAGCAACCATTGGGCCGGTTGAAACAAAACATGATATCAATCGATTCCTAGAACTCTCTTTCTTTCAAACGAGCTATTTGGTTCATCATTAGCTAAACAGCAATTTCAAAAGCGCCTACCTAGGTGGCCGTATTTAACCCATGGCAGGGTTCACCCCACAGTACTCTACCCTAGCTAGCTGAATTGTTCAGTAGGGGTCATCGTCCTCTAGGGTTCCAATGTTCGAATCCCGTACGGCGTATCCGGCAAATTTCTCCCTTTCTGGTTTGATCGATTGTCCAAACGATACCTACCGTACTTTTGGGTGTTTAGCCCACAGGGGGCTATAAGAAATTAAGAGGTCCTAGGGCGGGCTATGCATCGGGGGCTGTGCATTAGGGGGCTATGCATCGGGGGCTGTGCATTGGGGGGTAGCATTAGGGAGCCATGCACTGGGGCTATGCGTAGGTGACTGACTATGCTAGGGGGATAAGCATTGGGAGGAGGCCATGCACCGGTAAATGCAATACCTTTGCTGCCCCCAGACGTTGGATCGTGGGCTGGAGGCCGTGGGCATAGCGACTGAGCAGCAGCTGGCGCCCGGAATAGTTCTCCAGCAGATTCTGCAGGTAGAGCAGACCCTGGCGCGGCTTGGGCGGCGGCTTCTCCACACTCCGAAACTTCACCTTGCGACTGCGCTTTCGCTCCGGGGAGCTCTAAAACAAAATAGGATAGGTAAGTAGGTGTATGTATGTAGGGTACCATGGGATAAATCCGGCCATCGGGAAATGCTCTTTCGCTCGGGGGAGCTCTGCTGTCAACAAACAAAAAATATACTGGGAGCTACAGACGTTCTCCGAGAAAGCTCCGAGCAAATTCGGACCGAGTTCGGAAAGACTTCGTTCTATAGAGTGTATATGTACACTCTATACTTCGTTCGCACTGAACCGAAACGAACGTCAATTACGCACACGGCTTCGAATTACTAACTCGGTTTTTCACACGCACGTTCGGAAAATCGGAGCGAGTTCGGTGCGAACTCGGAGACTTTACATGTGGAAGCATAGTCAGCGTTTAGAGCGACTTCGGAGATCGTGTGTGGCGCCCCACTGCAAGTAAAGCTTCGTGTAAAACCCCGGGGGATAAAAAAAGCGCCGTCGCCGATGCGAGACGGTCATACATTAGGGTAATTACACAAGAGGTCAAGCAAACCGTACTACCGTATTTACCGGTGCATAACCCCCCCCCCCCCCCCCCCCAATGCATACCCCCATATTGGCAAAACAAAAAATGCCCAATGCATAACCCCCCTATGCAGACCCCCATATGTACAGTACAGTACCTGAACCTACCTAGTTCAGCTGGTCATATAGTACCCATAGCCACTCCCACACCAAGCTAAGATGCCTATAAGCCTGCTTGGGGTTGTTTTGTACTAGGATAACCGTTTTTTGACCTCATTTATGCCCTAAAACTCGTGCTTTTGACCTAAAAAGATATGCCTCTGTCTGCGTACCTCTCAAAAACATAAAAAATGCCCATGCATAACCCCCCCCCCCCCCCCCCCCCCTATGCATACCCCCATATGGGACCTCTCAATTTTTGCATACCCCCATGGGGCTATGCACCGGTAAGTACGGTAAATTACAACCAACATGTTTATTTTGCTCAATTTATTCGTTTTCAGGGGAATTTAAAATCACCAAATAGGGGGTTATACACGAGGGAATTACACACGAAGCTTTACAGTAGGTAAGTAAGCATACATTGCCCTCCTTTGCACCCTATCCTATCTTACCCGTCGTTTTGTGGTGGAGGCGGCGTCCGCAGTGGTTTCCGACTTGAGACAGGCGTCCAGCCATTCGCCCACAAGCTCCAGAACCTCCGGCAGATTCCAGGCGCACGCAGCCTGCACCAGCGACATGTGCTGCTTGCCCAAGCCGCCTGTAGCAAACGAACCTTTTTCCGATCCAGTACACAACACACACAGCAAAAACTTAACCAGTACTGAATATGCCTGCCAACTCCATTCATTGGTGATCACGCGTGAGCACGAAAAAAAGAAGCTCCAGTACTGAAGGTGATCACGCGTGAGCATAGGTGATCACGCGTGAGCATTTATGAATGGAGTTGGCAGGCATATTCAGTACTGGTTAAAGGGGGGATCTGACGAGAAAATTTGTATGGGAAGGCAAAATTCAAATTTCTAACATTGGAAATTACCTACCTGCCAAAGTAAAATTGCATACTCTTTCGATCTAACCCCATGACTAGGAGCCGATTTTGCCTCAGCGATGCACGGAACCAGTTAGGCAGAAAATTTCGCAACATTTGGGCCTATTTCGCTCATTTTCAGTGTTTCCTTAGCTTCACAGAGGCAAAATCGACCCTAATCATGGAGTTAGATCGAAAGAAGATGAAATTTTTCATAGGTACGGTAGGTGTTTTCAAATGTTAGAAATTCGAAATTTGCTTCCACATACCAACTTTCCCGCCAGATCCCCCTTTAAAGGGGGGATCTGGCACCAAAGTTTTTATGGGGAGGCAAATTTCGAATGTCTAACTTTTGAAAGCACCTACTATGTAAAATCGCATCCTCTTTCGATCTAACCCCACGTTCTGGAGTCAATTTTGCCTCTGTGAAGCGACGCCCCAGTTAGAAAGCTCGAAATAGGCCAAAGTGTTGCGAAATCCCCTTCCTAACTGGGGCGCCGCTTCACAGAGGCAAAATTGACTCCAGAATGTGGGGTTAGATCGAAAGAGGATGCGATTTTACATCGGATAGAACCCTCAAAAGTCAAAAATGTGAAATTGGCCTTCCCGTACTAAGTTGCCGCCAGATCCCCCCTTTAAAAATTCCTCCTCAATGGGCCGGCAGTCACAGCAGCCAACCGGTTACGCAGTATGGGTTAACCTTCAGCATTTCCCAGATCCATGGACTGCAGCTTCTTGAGCACGTGATTGCTCACGTACTGTACGCTGTTGGACGGCAGTAGGGACGCCATACAGAATAGAGCGTCTATGATGCGGGTATCCTACAAAACAGATACAGAACTTTCACATAAGATACGATTTTGACTTTCTTCTGCTCATTCTTGCTGATAGAGATACAGCACACGACTTGGGTTACCTTGAAATACTGCGAGCAACTGGGCAGCACTCGACCAGCCAGCTTATGAAGTCTTCCCCTGGCCGAAGCAGCCTTTTGCTGAAACAGAAAAAAATCGCCAGTTGTGTGAGCATACCGTAAGTCACAAAACTATCGGTATCGATTTCAAAAAATTCACTATCGTCGCATCTCTACTGTGTATGGTACTGTGGGGTAAACTCGGACACCTAGTATATCTCAGCAACCATACGACCGATTGAGACAAGTACTCTACCAATCGATTCCTTGAACTCTCCTCTTTCAAACGAGCTACCATGTTCATCACTTGCTGAAGTGGCAAGTCCAGAAAAGCTTAGATGTCCGAGGTTACCACGTGTCCGGGTTTACCCCACAGCACCCTACATACCTACCTCCTGCAGTTGTGCCGCAACCGACGTCCAGAGAATGGCTGCGCAGTCCAGGAGACCCGCCATCAACTCCGTGTCACTCGCGTCTACCAATTCACTGGAGGAGCCGCCAGCTGGGCCCATCGCGGGCAGCTGATTCTCCTTAACCCCCTCCGACCCCTGCTCCGCATCCTCGTCGTCCTCTGATACGGTCGCCTCCGCTCTCTGCTTGGACTGGCGCACGCACATGTAGACACCCCGCAAGAGCAACATCACCTGATCCACTACAATGTAGAACAGTAAATACGTATTGTACGTACGAAAGTACTATATATGATACCTCACATTCGTAGTATATGATACCTCACATTCGGGTTCTGTGGGGTAAACTCGGCCATGGGGTAAACCCGGCCACCTAAGCTCCTTTGAACACTAAGTAGGTACATACGTACGTACATCATGCCTTACATTCGTACGTAGGGAACTGTGAAGAAAACCCTGCCATCTAAGCTCCTTTGAACTTGCTGTTTCAGGGAATGATGAACCAAATAGCTCATTTGAAAGAGGAATCGACTGATATCAAGAATAATATAAGCTGATTCTTGCTGATATCATACTTGTCTCATTCGGTCCATTATTCACCATATGCAATAAGAGCAGTGCTTGGTCGCGAGGTGACCCCTCTGATATAAACAGGATTTTCAGTGCAACTTTTGATCGGTAGTCGACGCGGAAAGAAACAAACGAGCAAGAAAGACGACCGCGCCGACCTTCGCGTCGACTACCGATCAAAAGTTGCACTGAAAATCAAGTTTAATTCAGAGGGGTCACCTCGCGACCAAGCACTGGCTCTTATTGCATATGGTGAATAGTTGTTGAGATATGCAGCCCTGTAGCATAGGTGGCCGGGTTTACCTCATCGACGGGTTTTTAGCCCATAGTACCTGGCATCATACATACCGGTGTCATCCAAACTCAGTAGCGAGGCGACGTGTGTGTAGAAGTGTCTGGCAGCTTGCCAGTTGCTCTGCAGCAGCGCACGAGTTCTGGCCAGTCTCAGGTCCAGGCCTTTGTGCAGCGGACAGTAGGAAGGCAGGAGCAGTTGGGTCAGACCTCTTAAGACGACGCCGGACGTTTCTTCGCCCAGACGACCAACCAACGCCTCCACGCTGACCATGTTCCAAAACTGGAATACGATATAAAAATGCACGTTTCGTTGTGCATACGATAATGGCATGGTCATAAGCTTTCGAATGAGCCCTGGATGGACGCTGTAGCTGCAAAACTGAGCAAACGGTTCGCGTCAGTCACAGACAGAAAGAGAGGGGCACACAGACACGGTACCTACAGAGTGTCTCTGCTCATATTAAACCGAACACTTTTCCGTGCATGTAACTCTGGAACCACAGGTTAGAGTTTCATGCGGTTTTTTTATTTTGTAGCCAAGGCTTTACCTTAGTTAGATCTGTACAAAATATCAACTAATTCAACTATGCAGCTGAATTGGACATTTTCATGTATAAATCCTTCCATCCAACCTTTCTCCACAGTACTTAGCCCTTCAGAGTACTGTATACGCACATACCTTTAGCGTTTTGAGTCCCTTGAGAGACAGCAGAACATTGACGGCATGCTTTCGCACAGTCTCTGAGTTGTCGGCTACGCCGAAAGGACACACTTTGCCCAGCAGCTTCTCCATCGCAGGGTGACAAGACGGATTGGAAATTAGCAGGGTCAACGTCTGTAAAATAATACAGGGTTTTTCATTTCAGTCTTGACTCAACTCACGATTACTATTAGCAGGGTAAACACGGCCAAGGAAAAAACCGGCCACCTAAAAATTTCAGAGCTGCATATCTCAGCAACCGATGGAACGATCGAGACAAATAGGATCAATCGAGTCCTGAACTCTTCTCTTTCAAATGAACCATTCGGTTCATCATTTGCTGAAACAAAGAGTTCAAAGGAGCATAGGTAGCCGGGTTTACCCCATAGTACCCTACAAACCTGGTACACAGCAGCTCTTAGCTCCGCAGAGCTTGTATCGAAAGCGTGATCTTGTACGATGGCGGTGAGGAACTTTTTCAGGAACGTACGCGGCAGGAACTCCCAGTAGTTGCAGCAAATCCGACCACCCTCCGATATAGCCGCCAATCTCACCGATACCAGTGGATCAGACAAAAATGTCTGCAAAAACCCCAACCTCAGGGTAAAGCTGAGGACTGGGTTTTGTTTTGCGTACGGTACGGTACCGTAATTACTAGGCAAAAATCATGAGGTCCTATATATGGAGCTATGCATAGCGTACTCCTGCATTGCGCTACACCTGACCAGCTAAGCTAACCTGCAACGATACTGTAGCGTTACATTCTGCGTACACACGTATGGCAATAGCGTCCGAGGCCAGCAGTGTACATAAGCTAGTTCAAAGTAAGTAAGGCGAGTTTAGCCATCTTTCTTTGCACCAGCACGTGGTCGTGTGCCTAAAGTTCACAGCTGTGACCGAGAGCAGCGGGTTCGATTCCCGTTCGGTCCGATACCCCCCCCCCCCATTTTCGGTGCCGGCTACTGCGATACGGATAGCTGCACGTCTCAATACTGAGTAGTGTGCACACCTAAACGTACGTATAAAATAAGTGACAGGCTACATACCAGAAGAGCATCGCACTGTTTGTGCATGGATAACTCCGTCTCTTCGCTATTCATGTCCCCATCTCGAAGCGGAAATAAGAGCAGGAAAAGAGCGGCCGCTTGAGACCGAACGCTTCCATTTGGCGCCTGAAACCTCAAACACGTCAGTTAGTGGTGCGCCACATACGTGAACGAATTTGGAGCGCTGACTATGCTTCAACATGTAGGTAATAATACGTAGAAATGGTTTAAAACTATTATAGTTCACTCACGGCCAGAGAGCGCCATATCATCGGTTCCAATAGGCGGCAAAGCAAAAAGTCGACTTGACGCACATCCTTCTTCTCTGCGAATGCGCGAAAAAACTGCAACACAGAACTTGCTTCACAATAAGCGTACCGCGACCTGGCATCATTGTTGGCAACAAATTGTTGTACGTTTATATATGGGTGTTGTTGGTTTGTTGTTTGTTGGTTTGTTGTAAGTTTGTTGATGAACGGACAACAAACCGACAACTATTACATATACATAAACGGACAACACACCGACAACAGCTGAACGACTTGTTACCAACAATGCGGCGCCAGGTCGCGGTATGTGTTAAGCCTGCTGAAGAGCGTAATGTACGAACGTACATTTCTCAAAACGGCGGCCATGCTTCGTTGCCCCACGTGAATAGCCGCGAACAGCAAATCTTGAATACAGTCCAATTCGAATTTCCCGCGCTTTTCCTCGTCTTCCAACGCCCTCCACACACGAAGATACACATCGCCGTAGTTCTCCGCTACGCATCTGTGCGGTGTAAAATACGGATTATAACCGTTCAAACAACCAAAATCAGTTTATACTGTTCCTGTACATCATGTTCATTAGTTCAGTTACAATCCTGGGTTAGCTGGCCCCGAGTCATCAAGACCAGCCGAAACATCAAAGTCACGAGTTCACCCAGGCTGCTACTGTTGCCATAACATTGGAACGAATCAATTCGACGTCTCTGGGTGAACTAGTGACTTTGACGTTTCAGCTGGTCATCCTCATCGGAACCACCTTTCGACCTTCCCCCAGGATAATAACTCACAGTGAATACTGTAGGTGCATACTGCATACTTTGTTGATCCAGGCAAAGCCTCTTTCACACTCGCATGAAGGCCAGTCGTCAAATTTTCCAAGGAAAAAAGAAAGCTCAAAAAGCGTTTGCCCTAAAACAACGGATTGGTAAAACCTGACCACAAAAAAAGATAATTACTTTTACAAATAGGAGGGTACTGGGGGGCAAACCCGGCCTTGGGATAAAAACTCGGCCACCTAAGCTCTCTTGAACTTTGCTGTTTCAGCAAATGATGAACCAAATTGCTCATTTGAAAGCAGAGAGTTCAAGGAATCGATTGGTATCCTATTTGTCTCAATCGGCCCATATTGGTTGCTGAGATATGCAGCCCTGAAACTAAGGTGGCCGGATTTTCCCATGGCCGTGGGTTTACCCCCAAAGTACCCAACCGGTGAGAAACTTTCTTTTACCTGCTCTGACTTGAGCAAAAGTGGCGTTTTTGGCGCCAGCACCAATAACCGACGAAGTTGAGCCACTGCAGGTGTTGTGGCTTGCTGTTGTCGCTCAGAAAATTGAAACAGTAAAAGTGCGTCTTTCATATTCCACAATCGCTTCACCATTGCATTCTACAACACAACAAACAATAAAAACAAAGGAATAATGGGTAGTGTAGTATGGGGTAAAACCGTCCATGGGAAAATACGGTCACCCAAGTTTCAGTGCTGTATATCTCAGTTAACCAATGGACCGATTGAGATAAATTTTAAATCAATCGATTCCTCGAACTCTCCTCTTTCAAACAAGCTATTTGGTTCATCACTTTCTGCAACAGCAAGTTCAAAGGAGCTTAGGTGGCCGGGTATACCCCACAGTACCCTACACTTTTCAAAAAAGATGACGCTTACGTTGGCTTGCTCGCTAAGTATTAGTTGCAGTATGAAAATAAGGGCGCTCGTGACGACAGTATGTCTGGCCGGGAAGTTGCCAACCCACCATTTTTCGCATACCAACGTCAGCTGCTTAGCAAATTCCGTGTCAACTTTGGAAACAGAGAGAAGCAACTCTGAAACATCAACCATATCGGGTTACAGTTACAGTTCGAGGTCGTCACACAGTAGCATAACGGGTTACTAGACTTCTTAATACCGCAACAAGCCGTCATTGTTGACAACAAGTCGCTCACAGCTGCTGTCGGTTTGTTGGCAAGTATATGAGTGTTGTCGGTTTAGCGACCTCTTGTCAAAAATGACGGCTTGTCGCGGAATGTGTTAACCCCCTTCGAAATCGCAGGCGTCCGCCTGTCCGTAGCCACCCGGCAAACCCCGTCTACGGACGGGGCAAACCCCGTCCGTAGACGGCCACGGGGTTTGTTTTTCCACCCCGTCTACGGACGGAGCAAACCGCGTCCGTAGACGGGGTTTGCCGGGTGGCTACAGACAGGCGGACGCCTAGGATTTCGAAGGGGGTTAAAAGATAGTGCATAGCAGTGAACTACACCGTACTATACCATGAAACGTGGACACCGTAGATGTGAGTCCTTCCGGTACAAATTCGGTTTCTGTATCCAGCGCAATCAAAACAAGAGCTGACACTGCGTTCAGAGCTTTCAGGGGAACGGAAATATCCTGAAGAACACAAGATGCACTCACTAGTGTACATACAATACTTTTAGAACGGATAGTGATATGTAGGGTACTACTGTGGGGTAAACCCAGCCATCTAAGCTCTTTTGAACTCGCTGTTTCAGGCAAATGATGCACCAAATAGCTCATTTGAAAGAGGAGAGTTCAAGGAATTGATTGATACAATACTTGTCTCCATCGGTCCATTGGCTGCTGAGATTTGCAGCCCTAAAACTTAGGTAGTCGAATTTTCCACATGGCCCGGTTTACCCCATTGTACCCCACTTACTTTTTCAGGATCTTCTTGGTCTCCACAAAGTTCGAGTAAAAGATCGCTGGTAAGCAGAGAAAGCTGACACCATAACTCGGTCTGTTCTGCATTGGTCAGATCACACACCAACTCCTTCAGTGCGTCTGTCTGTGCAACTGACCCGCCCTGTTTCTTAGTGCCTTGCTTCGATTTCGCCGGAACCTTTTTCTACAAAATAAGGCGCAAGCAAGTTCAAACCACTTTCGGCACATCCCAAAAGATGCAGACATCGGCACGGTTTTCAGGGTGGGGGTCTGTCAGTGGAATTATGCTGGAGCAGCATAAAAGTGGGGGCTGCCGCATACCCCAGAAAAAATTTTATATCCAGCATGCTCCCAAAAACAACCAACATACCCCCCAAATTTCACTGAAATGGGGGTATATTGAAGCTAAGGTGGGGTATTTTTGGGGTTGAGCAGAAAATCACACTGGGGTACGCGTGGGGGTATGCTGAGTTTATTTTTGGGGGTCTATTTAGGTTATTGCTCAATTTCTTAAAATCTGGGGAGGTGCGTGGGGTTATGCGAGGGGGTTGGTGGCGTGTCCTGAACATTCCCCCCAACTTACCCCAGGCCGACGTTTGTTTTTAATGTATAGTCACCGGGACGATCAAGACCGTGCTTGACAATTTTCGCGCTCCCGTAGCAATCTTAGTAAATCTGGCATTTCTATACAAGAATAGCAAGAGCAGGGTATCTCGGGACAGGACCAAAATTTTTCAAAGCACCCAGAAAAATTTTAAAGCACCCAAAATTAATGAAAATTGACGAAATTTATCAGCAAATACCTTGCTAAGAGTAGTATCATGGACCATGGAGCATGCCTAAAGGCTTTTCATGCTTCCTACTTTCCAGCTTTTATGGTTGGCCCATGTACTACCAGTATGTACTATTATGTCTACCGCAGAACAATTCGCGCTGGTCTTGTGTACGTACGTACAGGGTAGTACACACATACATACGAATCCAATCTACGTACTGTATGTGTAGGCCCACATGTGGCACACACAAGTACAGTACATAAATGCATACGTAGGCCTACATAGAAAATCCACAAGTAAATTTAGGTGCATGCACAGGCAATCTTTACCTTGCCAGCGCCAAGTAATTAATTTTACCATGCCATGCCTGCCAGCGTGCGTCGGGCTACTATCAAATCACATGAGAATTGGGTGAAAATTCGCCGAAGGCGAAAAATTTTTCTAAAAAATGATCTCAGAAACGCCAGAAAACGCATCACCGAATAGCTTTGCGTTGCTGCCTGCGTAAAAATATTTTTTCAAAGCACCCTCAGCTAAAATAAAGCACTTTTAAAGCACTTTACAGTCGGGTGCTCAAATCAAAGCACTTTAAAGGAAATAAAGGAAATAAAGCACCTCGAGAAACCCTGCAAGAGTGTTTGAAAAAGGATCGAAAAGCCGGTTGCTATTCTTGTATAGAAATGCCAGATTTACTAAAATGCCACGGGAGCGGCAAAATTGTCAAGCACGGTCTTGATCGTCCCACTGACTATAACCTCACTCACACCCATGTTCTTTCTACGACAAAGCAAGTGATTTACTTTTACCACCTGTTGAATAGCGCTGATAAATCCCAGGAATCTTGCGGCGTCAACGGGATTATCTTGAACGACTACCAACAAACTGCGTCTTTGACTGCTGCTGCTATCCTCCGGCATGATAAAAAAGCACTCCTGAAAGCAATCAAAAAAGTCAGAAATCATTCTACATGTTATTAACCCTGCACAATCTTGTTTCAGCATTTATTCTTACCCTTGTTCTTACAAATCTTACTTTGAAAGTTTTCCTCTTGCTTCTTTCTTCCGTATCTTTTCTTTCTTTTTCTTGTTTTTTTTATTTTGAATTTTCGATTTCCCAGAAAATTTACAACACTGAACTTTGCCAGTATGGACACCGGCCCCGATTTGTTTATTTCCGTTACCGTACTCCTTTTACACTCTTTCAAGCGAATTGTGATCTGCATGGCATTATTTTGATATTTCAATATTGATAATTGCATGACTTGATATTGCAATGCTTGACTTTATGCATAATGAAGAAGCTAACGAAAGCAAGAGGCAAGGCAGGATTGCAATTACATACAGGGTGTCTCATAATAAACCGACCACTTTTCCGTGCATGTAACTCTGGAACCACACGTTAGATTTTCATGCAGTTTTTTTTTATTTATTAGCCAAGGCTTCAACTAAGATGTGTACAAAATTTTAGCTTCGTAGGTCCAGTGGAAGGTGCTCAAACACCTTCTTTCTCCGGCGGTAAAAAACGAGGGTTTTTCGAACTGGTAGTGCCGATTTAGGGGTCTTTTGTGCATGGGTCCAAGATAAAATTAGTCTCATAATGAAAAAAGAGGTCCCAAAATGCTAGAAAATGTGTATATCATGCATTATTCCCAGTGCCACCATAGCAAACGCTTGGAACAGGGTATTTTGAAAAATTAAGACCGAAATTTTTCTCCATACTGAAGAAAAACGTTGATTTTGAGCTTTGAGATTCAAACCGTCGCAACTTCTGAAGTATGTGGAGAAAATAGTTGAAATTTTGTACAAACTTAAGTTGAAGCCTTGGCTACTAAATACAAAAAACCGCATGAAAATCTAACGTGTGGTTCCAGAGTTACATGCACGGAAAAGTGTTCGGTTTATTTTGAGACACTCTGTACATGGCTTGGCAGATGGACATGCGATATTTTCAGATACCCATTCCCCTATTATTGACCCATAATCTGTATCACATAGCTATAAGCAGTTATGCCATTCAAATTACCATCACCAATCTCTTACACCTACGTGTAACGATACAGTACAACCCCGCACAAAAAGTAGTGTCATCTCGTTTTGATTTTTTCTTGCTCAGTCGCTCAGTATTACAAAAAAATCATAGCTATTCGACATACGTACGACATATACCTACGTACATGGATATGGATGGCAAAATTAGTGCTCCTAAATTTGGCGTGCGATGTATGCGCTGTTGCAGAATGATGCAAAAATAAACTAGTGATGTCAATTGGAGCCAGATGCTGCTGGATTGGCGGAAAACGTTTTCAACCATCGATACACCAGTGCCACTGTTATAGCGATGGCCGTTGGAATGAGCCAATTGGTCCAAGTACTGAAACAAAGATAAAAACAGAAGTACAGTAGTAGGCCTACGTGCGTCAAATGAGCCTAAGGCAAATTGGCCGTCTTCGAACGTTCTATGCAAATGCAAACAATACGTAGTGTAGTAGGGTAGCATGGGAGAAAGTAGGACTGAGGGTCAATTTGCAATTTGGAGACCAAGTTTCTTCCCAACCTTATCTGGATTTAGAGCTACAAATCGCATTACAGTAGACTACCGTATTTACCGGTGCATAACCCCCCCCAATGCATACCCCCATATTGGCAAAACACAAAAAAATGCCCAATGCATAACCCCCCCCCCCCCCCCCCTATGTATGTATACCCCATATGTACTGTACAGTACCTGAACCTACCAATGTAAGCTGGTCATATAGTACCCATAGCCACTCCCACACCAAGCAAGCCTGCTTGGGGGTGTATTGTACAAGAATAAACCGTGTTTTGACCTCAATTATGCCCTAAAACGCGTGCTTTTGACCTAAAAAATATGCCTCTGCGCACCTCTCAAAAACATAAAAAAATGCCCCATGCATAACCCCCCCCCCTATGCATACCCCCATATGGGACCTCTCAATTTTTGCATACCCCCATGGGGCTATGCACCGGTAAATACGGTAATCTAATACATAAAGACTACTGTAGTTTACTTTCAGCTCTTTTGGTTTATGCGTCTTACAACTATAGATGGCGAGAAAAGCTCGGTGTCCATGTCCAAACTTTTCCCCGTGCAACCATTATTATCTCTTACGGGCTAAGGAGTATGTTTTGATCGACCTTTGAAAACGTTTGGAAGAGAAGAAAAAAACACAGGGAAGAACGGCTGTGTTTGGACTTTCTTGTCCGCATCTGTCCATATAGGGCGATTTCTCGAATCTCTCCCTCTCTTCCGCTGGGTCTGTGCGCGCTCCGTATTGTCCGCATGGGCTGTGCGGTACTATTTTTCAGCATTTTTTCTCTTGTCCTCCGATCTCTTATAGGACTGCTGAATTGACTGTTCCTTCTTGTCCTGCGTAATCTTGTCCCAAACTAGCCATTTTACTTACTACAGAAGACTACTACCATTTTGCAGATGTGCTGACACGGTGTAGCAAGAGAGTGACCACCGGTTACGGGCTTGCAAATAAATTACGCCCCTATTGGCCCAAGTACACCGTGTCAAGCACATCGCAAAATGGTAAGTCTTGAGAAAATGAGCTGTTTTGGGACAAGATTACGCAGGACAAGATGGAACAGTCCTTAGCGCGGCGGGTACTCTATTAAGAGATTTGAGGACAAGAGAAGAAATTTGAAAAAAGTACCGCAAGTCTGTGCGGACAATACGGAGCGCGTACAACCCCAGCGAGGAGTACAAGAGGAGAGATTTGAGAAATTGAGCTGTGTGGTCAGATGGGACGTGCGCTAAGAGGGGCGCAATCCCGTTCGGCGCTGCGTGTTCGACTCACGCACTGGCTGCCCAATTTTTCAAATTTCTTCTCTTGTACTCAAATCTCTGTTTTGGGACAATTTCGGACAAAATTCTCTCTGCGACAATTTTGGACAAAAATCTCTGGAACAATTTTGAACACGTCCAAACACGACAAAAAATGACCCAATTTCCCTCCTGAATTTTTCTGTATGAATCGCAAATATCCCATCAGAAATGAACATAAAACACGGCGAAGCAAACGCAACAAACCAAAAGAGCTGAAAAGTAAACTACAGTAGTCTTTATGTATTAGATTACCGTATTTACCGGTGCATAGCCCCATGGGGACGCAAACTTTGATATGTTCATGGGGTATGCACAGGGGGAACCACGCATGGGGCATTTTTTTATGTTTTTGAGAGGTGCGCAGAGGCATATTTTTTAGGTCAAAAGCACGCGTTTTAGGGCATAATTGAGGTCAAAACACGGTTTATCTTGTAGATACACCCCCAAGCAGGCTTGCTTGGTGTGTAGAACGTGT
>JASAMW010004498.1:0-30374 GCA_030247985.1 Epsilonema sp. ZAB3_2
ATTTGCATAATAATGAGAGTAAGCAAGTGTAGTGCAATCAAACTAACGTGCTTTAGTAATGATGTGCCCAATGTAGTACAGCACCATCACCCAGGCTGACTAGATAGAGGATAACAAATACCTTTTTCCAGGAAAATGGAGCTTTTGGCTGGGGTCGAATGCTGACGTGGCGTTCAAACGCACTTTTCTCCAGTGGATTCAGCCAACAGAAACTGGAAAGACTGCAAATACCTGGGCTGCTGGGACAACTCAGGACAAAGACTCCATGGTGGAAGATGGGGTGTGATGGGTGCTGTGTGTGCAATGGCTGGTTGTTTTAGCACTCTTGCCATTCCTAGCTCTGGTTGATTGTGATCCTGAACAGCTGTGGTGTCCGCTGAATGGTGTGGCAATGACGTTTCCAGTTCTACAATCACTGGGCCAGAGCTGGTGTGACAATTTGGATAGGAATGCACTCTCATGTCTGATTGCTGCCCCACTCTGTTTTGGAATCGCTCCTGATAGTAATTGATGAATATTTTAGCTGGGTTAAGCTGGGCTTTTTCCAGACAGGTTGGGCAGCAACAGAAGATGGCAAAGGTGATCCAAACCAGCATGCATGTGCAAAATACAAAAATCTGCCAGAAGTCAAAGTCTAATCCCCATAGAAAGCCAAACAAGCCTCGCTGCATGTTTGTCATAAGCTGTCTCGCTCCCAGGGTGGGATTGTCGGGATTTTGCACGCCGAGTTCAGATAGCAATTGTCGTTGTGCATAGATCGAGCTCATTATGTCATTGAGTGAGATGTGTGTGTCTAACTCACTCCAGTTCATCATGATGATCTGATGAAAAATTGTGGGTTTCAGGAATGTAAAAGTCGTGTTGTCCCAGTGCATTAGCTCAATCTCCGTCACCTGACCTTCTGCCTGTCTGATGTTGCCAGTGGCACTCTCGTAAAGGAAAGTGGAGTTACGGTAGACCATGGGAATTTCTTTGCGCAGCGAACAGTCAGCAGGTAAGCCCTGCTTTGTGATAATTCCCGTTTTGAAATCATGAAGCCCTTATGAGAGTGACCACTGACAACGAATTCGAGCGGAATTTCTTGCGTGCATGTATCGTTCATTGGCAGAAATTTGAAGCTTCCATCCTTAAGCTTAGCGCATGGCCATAACTCAATCGCGTTTCCTCCGCTTTGTGCAATTATGTCGTTTCAATGCGTTAGGTGGCGAAGGGTTAAGGTAGGCGAAGCAAGGATGGACGCTTTTAATACTGCGGCAGTTGTGCTCATTGCTTTCCAAGTTTCGGTCATGGCGTGTGAAAATGCAAATTGAATATTTTGCAGTGTAGACATGTACACCGCCTGCAAGCTGGCTGCCATCAGATCGGTGGTGACAACTCCAGCTCTTTGGCTGTGACCGTTTCTGTCGGGGCGGCAATGCGTCATATGACGAACAAAACGGTACGGAATACCCTGATCTGAGAGATGAAGCTTATTCCCCTGCACAATCTCTTTGTGAACCGTTTGCGTTCATTGGTCAATGCTAAATTACCGTCCATCCGCTAGCCAGCTGGACCCCATGAGTTTACCCTCAACTTTTTCCCCACGGTAAGTTTTCACACTTCTCTTGTGGATTCGGCGTCCATAAAAGAAATGTACCACTCCTCCAGCAAGCATTTGCCTAACTCGTAGTCGCAATGGGAGGTGTCCCCTGCTGTGCTTTCTACTGCACCAGAGCCGTGGCGTTTGTAAACAAAAGCCTCATACAGAAAAGCATTCACGGCTTTGAACACTTTTCCAGTAGCAACATTGACAAAGCCCACCGGGTAGGACAAATCGGGCTGATTTTCTGTCTTCCACATGTCAGCTGAGGGAACTAAATTGCCATATGGACTCTTGTGCCAGTTAGCCATGTGGTACACACCCTTTCTTCAACCGGTAGTTGCCTTTTGTACACATGACGCCTAGATTCATCCCCGAAAAACCACGTTTTTGTCCGTACTTCAGTTTCGATCAGTTTGCATGCTTTAGCGGGGGAGCGATATTATGTATTCAAAGGACGGTAGGACTGGGTTAGGGACGGTGCATGGGGACGGGCCCGGAATCGAGAACATTTGCTTGCCATGAGTGGTTTGGCAAAGCATTGGGTCAGCAGTGGTCACCCTATACCCGAGCAAAGACGAAATAAGTATTAGAGCTTTACCTTGGCTGGTAGTGGGCGGTTGTGGTTGGGCCGCCGCCGTGTTGAAACAGAAGCAGCTGAGGACGGCGAGGATGACGGCCATCCACATCGGCCATGTGCTCCACTTGGGTTGCGCCCAGGTTGCTTGGTAACCCTGGGACGGGGCCGGCATGTGCTGATACGTGGTAGGTGGGGCCGGCATCTGCTCGTAGGTGGTAGGTGGCGGTTGAAATTTGGGCTGGCGACGGTGTGAAGTGGGCGGCCGCTGATGCGCGATGGGCGGCTGCTGGGGATAAGTCGCCAGGGGCGTCCCCACCGTGTACCCGGTCGTCATGGCATACTGGTGCCAGGCGGCTTCCTGCTGGTGTCGCAGCTTCGTGGCCGCCTTACGCTCTCGCCGCTTCTTCGCCACCGACTTGGTGTTGCCGGTGGCGTACTGGGCCGGCGGCGGGATGTACGCGGCGGCGCGAAGGCTTCTGGAGTGCGCGGCCTGTTTGGGAGGAGCCGGCTGTGTCGGCATCGGCGGAGGCGGCGGGGGCGGAGGCGGAGGCGGCGGGGGCGGAGGCGGAGGTGGCGCAAACACTCCGACTCCAGCTGTGGCGGTCAGACGTGTGGTGACGATTTTCGCCAGCTGATCCGCCCTCGCTTCCGCCTGTCTCCGCTTCCTGATCTCCGACTGGCACATGAGTTGGAGCACCTCATTCTGTGCCTTCAGGCGAGCCGGCGATTCCTTTGGTTCAAAGGAGGGTGCTAGGCGAGGGGCTCGGGAGAAAAACTCTGACTTCATTTGTTGCCGCGTGGACAGCCGCGTGTCCTTTCCCCTCGCCTGTCTTTTCTTCTGACCCGCCGAATTCTGCCTGTTCTTTCGTTCCCGTTGCTGACGAATGATGGTGCGAGCGTCTCTCTGGCGCTGTCTGGGCGCGCGTTCCGCAGGCGTTTTGGAGGAGGTGTGAGTGCCAGGCGTAGGCGGGCGATCCTCCTGCTGTTCAGTCTCTTCCTGCATTGGCTCGTCTTCCACCATCTCGCCGTCTTCTGGGTGAAGGCTGAGATCTGAGCTGCTCATGCCTGAAAGAGCAGACGCAGTCACCATACATACCCAAGCACCATTGTGATCGGTGGTTGGCCAAGCAGCATCTGTCTCATCCGTCTCTGGGAAGAATTCGTTCAGGTTATTTGCACTCTGCCCACTATTCGACATTACCGTACCCACGTAATTCGCAGATGGCTGTCTGCCTCTATTGTAGAAGTGGTTCTGTCCATTGGTCTGGCGGTTTCCGTTCTGATTTCGTTGAGGGAAATTTTGCGGTTTCATTCGACAGTCTTCAGTGTTGTGGCTGTGGGACTGGTGGTAAGTGCAAAACATTTGGGGTCGATTCCTGGAGAAGCAATTAGCGGCTATGTGTCCGCTACGACCGCAGGTAAAGCACGAAAGATTACCACCCTGATTTGCCTGGGGACCGTTCGAATTCTGCCTATACCTGGACTGCGCTCTGTCCTGGTTCATTTTTGTTGCGCAGTTTGCTGCGACGTGTCCTCTACGGCCACAGAATGAACAGGGAGGTTTGGCCTGCTTGTTTTTGTAACATTCCGCGGCGGCATGCCCTATTCGGTTACAAAACGAGCACCTACTCTCCCTGCGGTCTGCCGTGAATACGGCGGCTGCCGTGCCAGTGGGCTGAGACGGATTAGGCACTGCTGCTTGACTCACTTTTTCCACCAACTGTCGTGTCTTCTCCTCATGCATAGCCAAGGAATCCTGTATCTTTTGCACCTCTGTTTTGAGCTTTGCCAATCCACTTTCATCCTGTACTGTAGTCGTAGTGGGGAATGCTGCTGCTGTATCAGCGACGTGTGCAGCTTGCGAACCCGGGGGGCCATAGCCTACCATTAATGAGGACAACGTGTGTACAGGATTGGGCGCGGATGCGATCGCACCAACCAATGACGAATTCTCAGGGCCAGTGATAGCAAGTTCGACTTTCTCCGCAGTTTTATAGCAATCTTCCAATGTGTTTGTGTTGCCAGTCGCCATCGCAAATTTCAGATAAGGCAGCATACCATCCAAAAAGCGTGTTTTTATTTTTTCAGCGTTAGCTGCCTCAGTGGGATTTTCGGTCGGAAAAGCTTTCATGAATGCAGCTCTGACTTCAAAACGCCACTGGTGTACGGATTGGCCAGGACGCTGGTGAAGCGTGTGAAAAATGCGCACGTTTTTCTGCCTTTCCGCTCTGTTGTCTACAAATTCTGCGCTTAGCGCCGCACGCAAATGACCGTACGTGTCTTTACTGGCTGGCGGAAGAAAGTCGTAATGCTGCTCAGCTGACCCTTTCAAGCGACGCACGAGCAAGGCAAGCTTAGCCGCATCGTCCAACAGCATAGAGGCGCAAATACGTTCGAAACGCGTTATCCAGGTGGTGAAATTTTCTTGCTTGGTGCCATAGAAATCCTCAAAATCTTTGTCACCGGCTATGTTTCCCATGTTCATCACCTGAATATTGCCAGGCTGCGCTGGCTGATTGACCGCCTGCAATGCTTGCTGTTGGGCCTGAGCTAACTGCGCTTGCACCTGGGTCACTTGAGCTAGCAGATCGCGATTTTGAGTGCGTAAGTCTCGGTTTGCAGCATCCAGAGCTGCTCTGGCCTGCTGACTCTGTGCCAGCTGGTCTTCGGCTGACATTTTGGTACGGTTTTTAACCACGCCTTTTGCGGGTGCAATTTTGAGCAGATGAAAAGCGCGGATGTACGTACAGTATGGTTTTTGAAAAGCGGACGAACACAAAAAGCCAGAAAGTCAGAAAACTTGAAAGACGTGAAAAGCGACCACCCGAGACGAACGCTTATAATTTCGCAAAAAGCAAGCAAGAGGTGTTTTGCAAGATTCCTTAGCTTGGTGAGAGAGAGACACCGCAGTACAGCATAAAGCTTTGTAAGTACGCAATACCTATGTAATTAGCTTTGCATAAGCTAGGGGTTTAAATTTTCCTAGGTTACGATCCGTTCCACGCAGGAAGGGACACGAATTCTGATAAAGACGATCGAATTCGACGCGTCTATTTTAAAAGCTTGTTGGGACCAGTGTGATTAGCACACCAGCACACCGAAGCTAATTACATAAGCGCCTGTGGCGAAATGCGTACTTTGCTTTGAAGGTTACCGGATATGAAGCAGAAGCTTGGAGCAGAAAGCGAAGCAAAAAAGACGAAGCAGAAAAGACGGATGAAAGCAAGGGCGACGATGAAAGCGCAGGGCTGAAGGAGAGGCCTGAAGCTTGGGACGGTTGAAGCTTGGCAGCTTGGGAGTCTTGAGCTTGTGGAGGTCTTGGTCTTGACTTGAAGACGGCTTGAGTTGAGGTGATCTTGGACTTGACTTGGGAGACGATAGGCGATGAGAAAAAGATGAGACGATGTTGGAAGAGAGAAAAGTAAGTCGGGTAGAGCCAGTGACGAAAAAGTCGAAACTGAGAAAGAGCGAAGATGGCTCGACTTATATACCAAATCTGAGCCCGGACCGGTTTGGTCGGATATTGATTTAAGCTTATCACTTTTCCTGCTTCCTGCCTTATCAAACGTACTGTATCGCACTGGGTGATTTCAGTTTTATGGCGGTTTTTGTTAGCTTTGTAACGGGTAGTGTATGTAGTAACTGACCACTGTTTTCGGTCGCTTTCTTTGAAGACCAGTTTTAGTCGCGGCAACGACTGTGTTTCTCCATGGAGGAAAGTATCGTGGCCTATCCTGACCGGTCAAAACAGGAAGTTGATTCAATGGTCGCCTCAAAACAACAACCACGGATGTGCTGTTGAGCTGTGATACGGGTCGAAAAGCGTAAACAACGCTTGTAGTACGTACGGCGGCATGTATATGTACGTTTTATGTTTCACCGCCTGAGGGCAAGCGACCGATACGCGCGTACGTATGTACTGACCACACAGTGTACCTACTGTGTGTGTGTGTGTGACCCAGCTGAAACAGCAAAATGTGATGCAAGCACATGTGCACAATAGTTTTTTTTTTTTTTTTTTTGATTTTCGTTTTAGGTTACTGTAGCAGCTGTAGCAGAAGCTAGCTGCAGTTGGATTCCTCTGCGTGGGAATCGGCAATCGGGCTAGGCTGCCATCTCGCAACTGCATCCTGAAACACGAAAATTGACTAGTATATACTGCGAGATACGAACATACGACTGTACGACCGTTGTGGGATTACGTGCGGGCTTGTTGCAGCTAAGCGTGTGTATGCATGACGTATACATGTGCTATTTTGCTTCATGCTTGCACCGCTTTCCTCTAGCGCCTGATTGCTTGCGGGCCCCCATTCATTGATAAAACACCCGCGACTGAACGGACAGGGATGCCGAAACAAATTATTTAATATGAATATTCAGCCATATTTTTATGTTAATAGGAATACGAATTTTGCATATTTAAAATGGCCGATTTTAATTTATATAAGTAGATATGCAGCTAATTTGATTAGGCTTCCCTGTAAAAGCAGGATGCGTCTGTACTGTGGCTGCTTAACTCCCGCGCAGCCGCCCGACACAACACAATGGCTTTAGGCCTCCTAGCCATGTAAATCGGGCCTACCGACTCGGCAGCTGGGGTACTGTAGGCGAGTCAGGTTGAAAGTTCCGGAACTATTTTTATTGCCAGATGGGAGTTACTGGCCTACCAAGTCCCATTTCCTTGGGCTAAAACATGCTGGTTTGCGCAAGACCAGCCATGAGTCAAACAGGCATCACCCTGGCAAGAACTGACTCATTACCAGGGCTGGCAGTTCGCGATTCGCCATCCGATCAATGGGAATCATTGCAGGATCTATGCCGTACAATGAGCAACACGACGACGACGAGAACGAAGAGAATTTGATTTGAGGCCAATGCCGCACTACCACGCGGAGCTGGGAATCGATGCTTGGAGGGAGAAGTAAAACCTGCTACCCACATGAAGCAAAAGTAAGCGTTATACTGTAGCTCACTTCAAACTGCCGCCCAAGGTTTGACGTTTTGACTAGAATAAAGGTAATCCTATCAATTTGATAGAGGAAAATTTCCATTAGGAAAGGGGAAAAAAATATTTATTTTGGAAGGGTTTCCTTCCACCCTCCCACCTTATTATTTATTAGCAGCGAACATTAAATTTTCCTAGAGTTTGAGGTCGTCTCGAGAGACGACACACTGTTTAATTGGTGGGTCGCCGAAAGGGACCACAACACATTAGACGTACGTACCCTAATGCTACTTAGAGTTGTAGCCGACTCATGGCTACTTGAGGCAAGAATCCGTGGCGCCTGACGCACCAAAATATGTGAGACAAGTTGCCGCTACCGGAAAAGAGAATGCTAGCATGACTAGAAAAAGGCAAGCAACTTGGCACTCAACACATGAAAGCAAGTCCGCACCACAGATTCGAGCCTTACAGTATGTCGAACAGTAGCTTCAAGGTCGGGCCGAGTTATGGCCGAGCCGAACGACGAAAGAGGACAAGAAGCTCGACTGCTTGCCATTACAGCCTGATAATTAGTAGCAAGATGTACGTAGGTCAATAAAAGACAGCCCGCCGCAGTAGCAATAAGCTTTTATGTTGTCGTATATACATTATGTACACAGTATAGACATGGAGTAGCAAACACAACCGAACTGTACAGCGGAGTGGAAAAGAATGAATCTGAATCTGGGATAAAGAGATACGTACTGCCTTCTTATATACCTGCTACGTAGTGGAAAGTTCGTAAATGTTTAGGTTATGTTTACAACGTCATACCAGTGCAACCTCGACTTAGGTGTAATGGTGGATAATCGAAAAAGAAAATTTGCCAGATGTGCCAGGGAATCGAACCCTTCTGATGGCCAACGACTGTGTTTGCTTGTATGAGTGTAAATCAGTTTGTATCTGTGCTATACACGGCTGGTGTTATCTTTGCTGTGTCATGTCTTAGACCAGTAAACGTTGATTGAATACTATAGCCTTATAGGCCATTATTATGCTTGCCTTAGCTTAGCACAAGGAAAATCTTTGATTCCGTCCAGTTGAAACGAAAATAAAACAAAAATGTCGGCAAAAGATAAGAAAAGTTCACTCGCAGCCACAGCAGAAATGCCACAGGCACGTATTTTCTCCACAAAATGAAACATTCACAAGTCTTGTGATTTTCCGTTCTTAAAAACGCACCACTTGCTTTTTTGATTACATTTTGTAAAAAAAAGGCCTTGTAGCGTGCAGCAGTCGTCATGTACTCCTGGATCGTTACAATCAGTATGAGCCAAGGAGTCCTTGTGTGAGCAGCGATATTTGCATTGCCACAGACATCTAGAAAATACACGGACATATCACTCTATTTTGGTACTGGACATCAGGTAGAAGTCCATGCACATACGTAACATGTGGAACACAGGGCAGCTTTTACACTCCAGAGCACTATAGCACAAAATTGGCATGCAACTAGGTTTGGTAGGTATCTTGTCATTCGAAAACAATATCTCCTTCAATTTTACCACATTTTACATCAAGGCTAAGCTATATACCGAACAGATGCCCACTTTTTCACATCCTACATAGTGCACTCACTTACTCACCATGCAGTGCACTTATACTGTGTATGAGAATGAAAGAAAACAGCATAGAACAAGGACCAGTTACACACATCACAAATCATCGTTGCAAACAGCAGTAATTAATAATAGGAATACCCTATTTTGGGTGTATATCCCCCTGAGTATTTCCCCAACATATTATATCCCCCTGGTGTATAACCCCATCCATGTACTGTAGGATACCTTAACTTACCGATGTAAGCTGGTCATAGGCTAGCTATAGCTACTCTTACACCAGGTTACTATGCTTATAGGCCTAGCTGATCATGTCTTGTACTAGAATAACCCTGTTTTAACTTCAATTATGCCCTAAAACACATACAGGATCTCATAATAAACCAAACACTGCATAACCCCATCAGACCACTTGATTTTGTATAGCCCATGGGGTATTCACCCAAAAATATAGTGTGGTACAAAATCACAACTGGGATGATCCACTGGACAGCTTTTTGACCTTCGTTTGTTTGCGCTTCATCGTTCCTGAGCTAAAAAGCATACAAAGAACATTTGTCAAGACCAATTATCAGTGAAGAGTATGATGCAGAAATCGTTTTTCTTTCTTCTCCAAAAAACCGCTTCTCTTTCTGTGGAGCATGTGCAGAGATATCTCACTCAGAAGATCCCCAGTTTGAACTCCCGCGTGTTGAAAGATAGCCATTCCGTTCTGGATATTACACCTAGTGTCCGCACAAAAAAAATAAATTCGTGGACTCCTTTGTCCGCCTAAGCTTTCTAGAAGTCCGTGGCATTGCAATGCAGCAACCTTTATCAATTTCTGTTCCAAGGAAAAAGCACAGCATAGCATAGCGAGCGAGCGGATAGCCAGCCAAAAGCGTGAAAGAAAGTAAGAGTTTCAGATTCTTCCATTTGGATAAAATTCATGTTCTGCAAGTGAACGTTGAACATGGTGGAACGATACAGTGGCGGTACAGTACTGGCGATGACAGGCAAAGACTGCGTTGCTATCGCTTCTGATTTGCGCTTGGGGGAACAGATGTTGACCGTGGAAACAGAGAAGGAGAAGATCTACAAGATCAGCGATAAAATCTACCTGGGAATGGCTGGACTAGCTACTGACTGTCAGACTGTGTGAGACCGTTTGTTTACCGTATTTTTGGGTGTATATCCCCCTGAGTATATCCCCCCCCCCCCCCAGTGTATAACCCCCCATTGGCAAAACATAAATTTTGTCCTATGTATATCCCCCCTGGTGTATAACCCCCCATGTACTGGAAGGTACCTAACCTACCTATGTAAGCTGGTCATAAGCTAGCTATAGCTACTCCTACACCATGCTACCATGCCTATAAGCTTAGCATGTCTTATACTAGAATAACCCTGTTTTAACCGCGATTATGCCTTAAAACACGTACTTTTGACCTAAAAACATGCCTCTGCACACCTCTCACAAACAAAAATTTTGTCCCATGTATATCCCCCCAGTGTATATCCCCCCAGTGTATAACCCCCCATCAGACCTCTTGATTTTTGGGGCTATACACCCAAAAACACGGTATTCCTATATGATTGAGGTCATGCGCTTTCGTAGGGTGACGCGGGGTAAATCCGGCCTGTTTTATTATTGGTGAGGTAGACCCGGTCACCCACCTAGAAAGAATGGCCTTTTGATGTCGCATTCAGATAGCGGGCATACGTCCGACGTAAACGCCCAACGCCGGGTAAATTAGTCTGACAGTCCATGACTTTTTCGAGCGTTTATTTAAAAAAATGCGTGTTGGGCATTATATCTACGGCCGACGAACAACGCTTGTTGTCTGAACGCGGCATGAGGGTGTGCGTTACACTTGCACCCTCGAGCAAACTACGTACGTATGCCATACTACGTAGGTGTAGGCAGAACATAGAGGAGTAACACGACGTGTTACAATATTTATCGCAAAATAACGCGAGTGCGCGTCTGTCGGTTTGTATGTGTGTACAGGTACACTGTACGTACAGTACAGTATGTACACACAGTATGTTATGTATGTATGTTTGTATAGTATTTGTCATTTCAGGGTTGACAGACTGCGTTTTCGAACGGATCTGTACAAGCTGCGAGAGAATCGACCGATCAAATGCAGGGTTTTGGCCAAGATACTCTCCAATTTACTCTACGAACACCGGTAAGATCTTCACACGTGTGAACATGTACAGGGTGGTTTTTTTCTCCTTTACGATTTTGATGGAAAATTTTAACTGGTTACCCTGCACCGATTTCGCTCAAATTTTGCCCATATATTCGCGAGCGTTTGCCATTTACTTGGTAAAAATTTCGAGTTAAAATTCTGCACTGGTAGTGAGAATTATCCCCTTCTTTCCAAACATGCAATTTCGAGCTTTTTCTACCCAGTTTTTATCGCTAAGTGATTGAAATACTCTTTTTGGAGCCCAACGGCTCTTTCCTAAGAGCAACATAGTTTCAGAAAGATGAAACCTAAGCCCTAAACGGACAAAAACATTGACAGTGTTGGTGGCATTGCTTGGAGATTGTCTCATTTCTCAAAAGTGGTACTCACGCCTCATCAGTGCTGCATCATCAGCTGATGAGCCATAATCACCAGATTTGATGACTCCCAAATTCTTTCTGGGGGTGGAAAGAAGGAAAAAAAGGTCTACAAGGACAGTCCAAAGCCGATTACCATTCAAAAAATGCAGCAGTATTGCCATTTGCCATGTTTTCCGATATTTTGAAGGAAGAATTGTAGCAGTAGTAAAAAAGTAGGGTGAAAATGTTGAAAAATTGTGATCTCATTTTCTCTCCTGCATTTCTCACTGCCAGTGCAGTATTTCAACTCGAAATTTTTACCAAGTAAATGGCAAACGCTTGCGAATATATGGGCAAAATTTGAGCAAAATCGGTGCAGGGTAAACCGTTGAAATTGGCAATCAAAATCGTAAAGGAGAAAAAACCACCCTGTAGGTATGTGCTGAATATCAGGAGTAATAAGGGGGAGTCATAAGGAGCTACTTCCATACAAACGGCTGATTTTCGCATACAAAGTTCGGAGCATTCCTTGAGAAATGAAACTGGCACCAGAGTGGCACCATTGAATGCGCCGATTTTTCTTCTTTTTTCCAATGGTTCCCAGCTTTGTTGAGGGTACGGTGGGGTAAACCCGGCCACCGACAAGTACTGAAAGCGGTTCTAATTCAACATGGGTGGCCGGATATGGACTAGTTGCACTAAGTTTTGGGTGGTCACGACACGAGGTGGCCCAGCGGTATTTGGTGAGAGTTTAGATCGGTGCAAACGTGGTCGTCGACGTTGTTTTTTGTCCTTTCTTCTTTTAGCTGGCAACTTTGTCGCTCCCAGATGACTGAACAACGTCGACATCCCCGTCGGCACCTATCTAAATTTACAGTAAATACCGCGGGGTCACCTCACGACCACCCAAAAGTCCAAAAAGAAAAGGGGGGGGGGGGGGGGGGAAACAACACAACACAACGACAAAACACAAAAAAACCCAAAACCCAAAACACAAAAACAAAAACAAACACAAACCCCACCCCAACACCACAAAAACAACAAACACACAAAAAAACCAAACACAAAAACAAAACAACCCCAACACCAAAAAACCACCACAACCACAACACAACCAAAAACCACCCCCAACCCCACCACACCACAACCACACACCCCCCCCAACAAACCCACCCCCACACAAAAAAAAAACACACAACCAACCACCCAACACACACCAAACAACCCAACAAACAAAAACACCCACACCCACCACCACACCAACACACCACACCAACACACACACACCACACACACACAAAACACAACCCCCCCCCCCAAACACCCCCCCTAGTGCAACTGGTCAAAATACCCCAGCAATAATGACGGCCAGGTTTACCCCGTAATACCCTGCTATGTGTACTTTTGCTTGACAGATTTGGCCCGTATTTTCTGGAGCCTGTGGTGGCTGGTTTGGACCCTGGTTCCGGTGTGCCCTACGTGTGCAACATGGACCTTTTCGGGTGCCTATCGGAACCCAAGGATTTCGTCGTGGCAGGAACTGCAGCCGAAGGACTATTCGGTGTCTGCGAGTCATTCTACCGGGAAAACATGGTAAAGCAAAACTGATGCACGTACAAATGGGTGCGGTTTGTTTATGTAAGCTTGTCTCACCTGGCTGAAGGTTTTATGGCGATCGACAATGTATCTTGCGTTGTAAGGCAGAAAGGCAGCTTCGAGGCCCGCTATACACGAGCTCCGAGAAATCTCCGAGCGAGTTCTTCTGTCTGAGTGAATATTCGGTTTGGACCGAAAGAAAACTCGGTTGTTCACTCACACGTCTCCGAATACAAACTCGGCTGTTCACACGCATGGAAAAACGGAGCGAGTTCTCTCTCGGTGCGAATTCGGAGACTTTACATGTTGTAGCAAAGTCAGCGCTCCGAATTCGGTGTCCACACGTGTGTAGCGTACCGATGTCAGATGATGACCACGTGTTTTCTAGGACGCGGAAGCTTTGTTCGAAGCTGCAGCTCAGTCCTTGCTCTCCGGCTTGGAGCGAGACGCGCCCAGTGGCTGGGGCGCCGTGGTCTATCTCATCACCAAGGAGAAAGTCACTGCGAAAACCATCAAATCCAGGCTCGATTAGTGTATTGTGTTCGAACGTACGCCCAGCGCATGTACGTATCCGATGTGAATTGGCCAACGCATACACCGATGAATTTTCTACATTTTCATTTTGGAGCGCGGATACGTTGTGCAATTTGGTTTGCTGTTTACTATTGCTGGATTGGTTGTTTATCTTCTCGATTGATGTATGCAGTACTAAAATTTGTACTTGATTGCGGGAGAAAGAATAACGGTAAAAATAAACTTTGTTGAAGGTAAATGCTAATCGGGTATTTCTTGCGTGGATTGCGTATAATGCTTGTGGTGATGGGCCCGGGTAAAGCAAGCGGTGTAAATGCCCGTATACCTATCAATAATTTGCTATAAGCTTCCTGTGTTCCATGTGTCATTCTTTCTGTTTCGTTTGCCAAGAGTCGGTCGGTTTGGTTTCAAAGAGGGGTCTGATATTAAGAAACGTTTTCTGTTGCGGTTGCATAGTACGTGGAACGGGGGTACTTTTTCTAAATCGAGATAATATGCCTATCGGATTCCCCATCAAAAACTGCATATGTTGATGAAGTTTTAGGAAAAAATTTGTTCAGGCATCATCGAGATATTCATGGGTAAAGGTGGGCAGGTCGCATTTTTGCCGTTTTTCAACGTTTTTAGCCATATTTCAGCAACCGAAGGGCTTAGAGGGCTACAATTTGGTACACACATACATCCCATAGGGACCCAAGTCTGGACCAATTTTGAGCCCAATCGACCACCTGTGTGGCGAGATATAGCGTCACAAAGTGGATTTCTGTATATTTTGCACCTGTTGCAAATTTAGTTTTTTGAATACCACGGCGCGAATACATGCCCCTGCACGGGGTAAAATTTTGACAGCAAGTAGAGAAGGGTTAGGCCTAAACTTTAGTACTACCGCAAAAAATCTCTATAATTGGAATTGGGACTACAGTCCTCTCGAATAGTGAAAAATGCAGCAAAAATTTTCCCGCCTTCTTTATTTTTCAAGATAAATGAGCAATGCCACTGAAACATTTTCCTCGAAAGTAGCCTATCTTATGTAGAATTTGATGTAGATTTCAAAAATAAAATTCTTTCTCCCAACAAATTTAACCCCTAGCATATAATTTTGCAAAAGTAGTATGTTTTTTGTGAATTTTGGGTAAGGGTTAAATTTTTTGGGAAAAGCAATTTTATTTTTGAAATCTACATAAAATTCTACATAAGATAGGCTACTTACGAGGAAAATGTTTCAGTGGTATTGCTCATTTATCTTGAAAAATAAAAAAGGCGGGAAAATTTTTGCTGCATTTTTCACTATTCGAGAGGACTATAGTCCCAATTCCAATCATAGAGATTTTTTGCAGTAGTACTAAAGTTTTTAGGCCTAACCCTTCTCTACTTGCTGTCAAAATTTTACCCCGTGCAGGGCATGTATTCACGCCATGGTATTCAAAAAACTAAATTTGCAACAGGTGCAAAATATGCAGAAATGCACTTTGTGACGCTATATCTCGCCACACAGGTGGCCGATTGGGCTCAAAATTGGTCCAGACTTGGGTACCTATGGGATCTTTCCGCACGCCAAATTGTAGCCCTCTAAGCCCTGCGGTTGCTGAAATATGGCTAAAAACGTTGAAAAACGGCAAAAATCCGACCTGCCCACTAGTGTTAGTAAGGGGGGTCCCGTCACTACTCGTGAGTAAGGGGGAGGTCCCGTCACTACTCATACGTAGGGGGGGGCCCCGTCCCTACACGGCCATACGGGGGGGTCCCGTCACTCCTTGTACGTAAGGGGAGGTCCCGTCACTACTCGTACATAAGGGGGGTCCCGTCACTACTCGTATGTAAGGGGGGTCCCGTCACTACTCCTATGTAGGGGAGGTCCCGTCACTAATCGTGAGTAAGGGGGGGGGGGGGGGTCCGGTCACTACTTGTAAGTAAGGGGGAGGCCCCGTCACTACTCTATAAGTAGGGGGAGGTCCCATCACTATGGGACCCCCTACGTACGAGTAGTGACGGGACCCCCCTATGTATGAGTAGTGACGGGACCCCCTATATACGAGTAGTGACGGGACCCCCCTACGTACGAGTAGTGACGGGACCCCCTTGCTTACGAGTAGTGACGGGACCCCCCTACGTACGAGTAGTGACGGGACCCCCTTGCTTACGAGTAGTGACGGGACCCCCCTACGTACGAGTAGTGACGGGACCTCCCCTTACATACGAGTAGTGACGGGACCCCCTTACTTACGAGTAGTGACGGGACCCCCCTTACTTACGAGTAGTGACGGGACCTCCCCTAAGTAGACGCAGGGACCTCCCTGCGTATATGGTAGTGACGGGACCTCCTTCGTATACCGTATTTACCGGTGCATAGCCCCATGGGGGTATACAAAAATTGAGAGGTCCCATATGGGGGTATGCATAGGGGGGGGGGGGGGGGGTTATGCATTGGGGGGGGGGGGGGGGTTATGCATGGGGCATTTTTTATGTTTTTTGAATGTTATGCTACTTCAATATTATTTTCCGATAATAAAGCAAGAACTACTAGAGAAAGTTCAGACTCCTAAATTTTAGGAGTTCTTGTTTTTCCGCGGAATCCTACACAATAAGTATTAGGCCTTCTTGGTTAATTAGACATACTCTAAGCCCGATATTGCTTGATGGTACTTATCACACGTCCATACTACTGTAGCTTGGAAGTACTGTACGGACATACCCAACTACCCCGAAAGGGGCCACGGAGCGAAGGATGGCGAACGAAGGGGGGGGGGGGGGGGGGGGTCCTGTCACTACTATACCGTATTTACCGGTGCATAACCCCCCAAATGCATAACCCCCCCCCCCCGCAATGCATACCCCCGATATTGGCAAAACATAAGAAATGCCCATGCATAACCCCTATGCAATTGCCCCGTACCAGACCGTTGAAAAGGATGATGCTTGCACAAGCATGTACGGTAAGGCTGTTGCTATATCAAGACGATATTTTCTGGTGCGTGCAGTACTTTTTTTCAGGAAAACCATAAACGGTTTGGCTGTTTTCTCTAATCAAAAGCCATCAAATGAATGAAGAATTGGATTGCTCAAATCGAGCTTGGCGTTCCATCTTGCAACAGAAGAGGGCACAAAGGGCAAGGCGCAGCCAACCGATACAACTGTTTTTATGCCTAATGCCTGATAGATAGAAATATACATATGTACGTACTACGTACTTAGGTTTTCTTAGGTTTTTTCGGTTTTCTTTTCTATGCTTTCCTTAGCAGATCTGTCTTCATTCAGCGCTCTCCCTGCCAGTATTTGCTTTTTCTGCAGCAGATTGACAGCATCATCTCCTATTTCCCATCGCTACTTTTGCACGCAACGCAGCAATCCAATGCAATAATGCCGCATATTGGTTTGCCTGATACACAATACACGTGTCAAATGATAACAAAAATCTAGGAGACCGGAGCAGCATGCCGTTGTCGCTCAATTTCATTCATAGGTATGTACTGTACATACGTATGTACAGTACGTAGTACAGCTTCAGAAAGACTAGCCCCCTTCACGCACCGTGAGGAACTGGAAAAATAGCATCATCGTCTGTGCCGTGCCAATCCCCTCCCCTCCCACCCTTCTCCCAGTGTTGCCAGGTCTGTCACTATAGTGCTAACCCTGACATTATTGGACCCCCCATTTAGCACTGAAAATTTGGTCTGTCACTTTTGTCACTATTCTGGCACTATTCAGGTGGTCATCTATTCTGCCACTATTCAGGGTCCGAGTGTGTAGTCAAATGGTTAAGGCGCTCGGCTGGAACGCGAGAGGTCCAGGGTTCGATTCCTGGCACATTCGGCAAATTTTCCTTCTGACTGTGTCACTCTATAGTCTGGCCATAGCAGTTGGCACCTGGACTCAAGTCGAGTTGCGTAGTTTGCAGAAGTAGGAGTACACAAAGCGTGGACAGAAATCCGCGTTTGTAAATCTATTTTACGCAACCCGCCTTGAGTCCAGGTGTCAACTGCTAATGGCCAGACTATAGTCGGCCCTGGCTGATCTCAGAGGTGCCAAATAGGCGCCCTCTCCTCAAAACCGCTAGCTGTCATGATTGCACTCATCATTTACAGCTGCATTCGCTTTCTCAGCCTATTTTTATCAACTTCATCTGACTGATTTCTTTCTTGTCTCGCCCAGCGTTACTGAATGGCAGAGATAAACTGCCCTGGCAAACTGGCTAAAGCTGAGAAAATGAGAACTCGGATGACCTCAGTCACACAATTTCCCCTTTTGATCATGACAGCTAGCCGGTTTTCCTAGGAGAGGGCGCCTATTTGGCACCTCTCAATCAACCAGGGCCGACAAGAGTGACACAGTCGAGAAGGAAAATTTGCCGAATGTGCCAGGGAATCGAACCCTGGACCTCTCGAGTTCCAGCCGAGCGCCTTAACCATTTGACTACACACTCGGATGACCTCAGTCAAACAATTTCCCCAATTGATCATGACAGCTAGCCGGTTTTCCTAGGAGAGGGCGCCTATTTGGCACCTCTCAATCAACCAGGGCCGACTATAGTCTGGCCATTAGCAGTTGGCACCTGGACTCAAGGCGCGTTGCGTAAAATAGATTTACAGACGCGGATTTCTGTCCACGCTTTGTGTACTCCTACTTCTGCAAACTACGCAACTCGCCTTGAGTCCAGGTGCCAACTGCTATTGGCCAGACTATAGAGTGACACAGTCGAGAAGGAAAATTTGCCGAATGTGCCAGGGAATCGAACCCTGGACCTCTCGCGTTCCAGCCGAGCGCCTTAACCATTTGACTACACACTCGGACCCTGAATAGTGGCAGAATAGTGACCACCCTGAATAGTGCCAGAATAGTGACAAAAGTGACAGACCAAATTTTCAGTGCTAGATGGGGGGTCCAATAGTGCCAGGGTTAGCACTATAGTGACAGACCTGGCAACACTGGGAGAAGGGTGGGAAGGGAAAGGGATTGGCACGGCACAGACGATGATGCTATTTTTCCAGTTCCTCACGGTGCGTGAAGGGGGCTAGTCTTTCTGAAGCTGTACTACGTACTGTACATACGTATGTACAGTACATACCTATGAATGAAATTGAGCGACAACGGCATGGCTGCTCCCGTCTCCTAGATTTTTGTTATCATTTGACACGTGTATTGTGTATCAGGCAAACCAATATGCGGCATTATTGCATTGGATTGCTGCGTTGCGTGCAAAAGTAGCGATGGGAAATAGGAGATGATGCTGTCAATCATCTGTGACTGCCAGAAAAGCAAGTACTGGCAGGGAAGAGCGCTGAATGAAGACAGATCAGCTCTAAGGAAGCATAGAAAAGAAAACCTAAAAAATAAGCTAAGAAAACCTGAGTACGTAGTACGTACATATGTTATATTTCTGTGTCTCAGGCATTAGGCATAAAACACGTTGTATCGGTGGTTGCGCCTTGCCCTTTGTGCCCTCTTCTGTTGCAAGATGGAACGCCAAGAGTCAATTTGAGCGATGAATTCTTGATTTGATGGCTTCCTGATTAGAGAAACAGGCAAGCAGGGCTGCTTCTGGTTTCCCCTGAAAAAAGTACTGCACGCACCAGAATATTGTCATGGTGTGGAACAGCCTTACCGTACATGCTTGTGCAAGCATCATCCTTCATGCAACGGTCCTGTATGGGGCAATGCATAGGGGGGGGGGGGGGGGGGGGATGCACCGGTAACGGTATCGGAAAGGGCGCTTCGTGGGGACGGACAAAAGCTGCGGGATATCCTGCTTAGCTATGAATTTTGCTTATGCTCTCCCGCTCTATGCTGTTAGATTGCATTGCATGCTGAGCCAATGCTTGAATGACCAGCTGGGTTTGATTGAAGGAAGTAAACGTAAGGTTTGCTCACGTAAATTGAACGGGGAAGTTTGCAACATTCGTATGGGGGGACTTTGAGGTTTCGGGCCGAATGTTCCAGGAAACAGCAGTAAAGAAGAATAACGGAAGAGTGGCGGCGGGCCCAGAATTTTTTTCCTGATGATGATTTCTTCTTCCGTTCTGCTGTTTCCTCGAGCAGAAAAGTTTGTTTTCGACTTCTGCTTGGTAGCAGAAGAAAAACCCGTCATGGATGCTGCCCAACTGATAATAATGATTGATGCTAAGCTTTAGCTACCCGGCTTTCGCAGATGAACTCTGCTGCTTCCCAGTAAACACGATAATGAGCCGCTTATATCTGCCTGGGCCCTTGCACAGTCGAAAGTACGTACGTACAGCTGGAAAGGCTTCTTTTATCAGGAGGTTGGAACTGAGCAGGCTCCTTCCTTTCTGAAGAATGAGACTACAAGTAGGGGGTGATGGGTTTTTTCGGTATTTCAGGAAAGTTTTTGAGCATAGGGTTGGCGGTAACCTTGCATACAGTTGTCACACAGTGCTCAACCGTGGCAGGAACAGGAAGCAACTGCGGTTGGTTCCTTTTGATTATAGCAAGCAGTATCAGACCTAAGCTGCACAGCACGCGCACGTATGATACATTGCATACATTACATACATACTGTGAATTTTGGGGAAAGCAGTCATTCTGTATGTGCTGAGTGCGTGAGCATAACCATCAAAACCGCGGGACCGTAGTTTACCGCTAATAAGCCAAGAAGGTCTAATAAAATTCCATTAGGAGTTCACGGATTCCTATGCTTCATCATGTAAAAAAAGCGGCAAAATAACATTGGAAGTTCGAGCATAACATTCGCATAGCATAATATTCGAAAAAAAGAAAAGGAAAAATGCGAATGTTATGCTCGAACTTCCAATGTTATTTTGCCGCTTTTTTACACGATGAAGCATAGGAATCCGTGAACTCCTAATGGAATTTTATTAGACCTTCTTGGCTTATTAGCGGTAAACTACGGTCCCGCGGTTTTGAGGGAAGGGAGGAGCACTAATTCGGCCACATCCGTCATCTCCTGTTGGGAAGGTTGGAAAATAGATGCATACTGTAGGCTATTTTTTGTAGTGTTACTATTGTGTTTCAGCTTCGAAGAAGTGCTTCGGCTTCACAAGCATATTGTTCGCGTAAAAGATCGAGATGATTATCCCATGATAATGGTGGCGAATAAGGCCGACCTCGAAGACCAAAGATTGGTAAGCATGCAGAACACCACATAGCGAGGCTACGAGTAAAGCACTTTATGTACATAATACAGTATGTAATAGTATATGTTTTATGACTTTTTTATGAGGAGGTTGTGCGATGTGTTGTTTATGGGACGTATGCGTACTATTAAAGATTTTTGTCAGATATCTCGTGCTGAGGGCGAGGGTTTGGCTCGTGAACTGAAGATTCCTTATATGGAGTGCTCTGCCAAATATCGACTAAATGTCGACCAAGCCTTTCATGATCTGGTCAGAATGATACGGTATGTGCAGTCACTGGTGCGCTTCAGACGTGCTCCGACTTTGCTCCGAGCGAGTTCGCTCCGAGTTTGGAATGACTTCGTTTTGAACCGAAAGAAACGTCAATTACTCGTACGTCATCGAATTACAAACTCGGTTGTTCACACGCACGTTCCGAAAAACGGAGCGAGTTCGATGTTGAAGCATAGGCAGGGCTCCGAATTTGGAGCGAATTCGGAGTTCACGTCTGAAGCGCACCACTGTCGCTTGCTTATCGACCGAACTGTATTTTGGGCTCTGGGTAACTGATGTGGTTTTTTTGCATATTTATTTTTTTGTTTTTTTTTAGAAAGTATCAAGAAGCAGAAAGATCAGAGCCGGTAGAATATTTGAAATCGCCCCAGAAGCGGAAAAAGGACAAAAGCAAGTGCGTCTTATCCTGACCGGATAGACAGCTTTCTTTTTAGTTGTACACGGTAGTATTTTATTCTTACCGATTCCTCGGTTCGTTTTTCTGTATGTACAATATTTCGTTTGCTGATTTTTGATTTTGTTTTGTTTTGTTGTTTTCAAAGAAACTTTATAATAAAATAATCATGTTTTGTGCTGATGCTACTATATTTTCTTGTTGATGTACCGTCCTTTATCCCGTAAGCCGAGCCGCTGGACCCTGTCCTAAAATTTTTTTTACTTTTATGTGGGGGAAATTTTTATCGAAAAAGTTTGTTCAATCTGTCCGCCGTATCGTTGTGCACCGTGCCTTTGTAGACCTCTGTATTATATGGACCTATGCAGCGATCAACGGCGCTGTAGAAAGTACGGCGCGCGCGCTTAGACAGTTGCGAAAGGACTGTCTACGCAACTGTCGCGCACGCGCCCTATATACTTTGCACATGTACAGTAGGTCCATATAAATACAGAGGTCTACAAAGGCACGGTGCACAACGATACGACGGACTAGGGAGGATTGACTGGGAGAGAATGACAGTGGAGTGTATTGTATTGGCAAGGACCAGTCAGTGTTGTCATTGATTTGTTACTGACAGTTTTTTAGCAGAAAGCTATTGTACTGTTTCGTGGACCACCTCAGGGTTAATATTCCAGAGTGTGATGCGAATTCGAATGGATGTACAGTAGTGTGCTGGCATGTATGGTATGCAGGTACAATGCTTATGCACCAATTTGTCTAACTTTAGCTTAGCTGTAGCCATAGGCAGTGGTCAGGAAGTCAGGCGGAGTAAAGTTAGTAGTACTCTGTATAGTTTGGGCTTTTCCTATGCATCATCAAAACACGCTTGTAAAATTCGGGATATGACTGTTGGTGCTTGTATTGAAATGTCCGTAATTTTTTTGCAGTAGTCTAGTAGACATACGAAAAATCGTGTGACCCATCTTCCACAACAGTACAGTGTTGGCGGTTGTACGTTCAATTTCTTCTTGTCTGTGTGTGTCCGTGATGTCACCATACCGGTGTTACAAAGTGTTCATGGTATAAAGTTGTGTTCTCCTTTTGGCCATGAATAGAGTGTAAAGGTCAAGCTTTCTTTGCATGCCGACACATTCATGTCTTTGTTCGTAAAATTAGTTGAGCGGGCGGTTCGTGTGAAGTGGAATTGATACAAAGTAAAGTACCTAACCTACAGAAGTACGTACAACAGAACCCTGGTACGTAGTGGCAAAGCAATCCGTATTTCATTGAAAGCAACCGTAATACATACAACGCATGCCATTTGCACTACTGCTTCATCATCTCTGCAGCTGCATTTCGAACAAAACTGAATTAAAAAATATGTTAGCATTGGCACGCGAGCTTGTCAGTTTTTTGCGTCGCAATATTCGTCTTCATCATCTTGACAGTGCTATTATTTATTCTTACGAGATATTTATGCAAAAGTTAAGAGCAGGACACAGAAGCTTCTTATGTCGACTTTGTCGTTTCACGATCAATTTCATTATTTTGTTTCCCACTCTTAATTCCGTTCTGGAACAAGCTAGCTTAGCCTCACAAGATTCGATAAATTTTCCCCTCTTGTGTAGCAAAAAAACCGGAAGCAAAGCCCTGCATTTTCTTTCGAGTAGACTTTTTGCATGGATAATATGTGGCAGGACCACGCGGTACATAAACGAGTAAAAAGTTTTGCGCCCTTGCTTTTCTGTGTTTCCCCATTACTTTGCCTCTTGTTTCGTAGATACAGCCTTTTAGCCATGGAATTTTATTAGATTTGTTTCGACGGTAAATTTGTGGCAATTTCCAATCGACCGCGACCCAGACGCCCTACGTGCTCAACCAGCCCGCAGTGTTAAGCAAAGGGTGCGCATAAAAGAGAGATTACGGAGCTTGGCTTCGAGTGCCTCTCATATTCAATGTACTATCTTATTGCCTTCGTTCAAGCGCAGAAGCCGCTCGTGTAAAGCGGACGTGAGGAGTAAGACTTCATCGATCATTAAAAAAAATGCACTGAAGTGACGAAAAATGCAACGAAACGACAGAAACGCTGCATGAACGCCTAGAGCACGCACGCCTTGGATGAGTATAGGAATACATGGAAAAGAACAAACAGGAAATTCAAATTCTGGCAGGTCCGGTTTTCAAGAAAAAGGCTGTTTCAACAAGTGCGGCAACGACATTGGGTGTTTGCGATGGAACAAATAAGCTGAGTAACTAATGTTGGGCTTGATGGAAGGAGGCATGAAAGTAGAAGTTATTCTGCAAAATTCTGTGTTGATAACTCTTGTTGCGTGCGAAAAAAACGGGAAAATTTGCGCAGCGAAAATAAGAAAAGTGTTTCGTTTTTAAACCGCTAGAGGCGTGGTGATCGATGAAGTCTTTTTCATGTCCTTGAGTTTAACTACCAAGATGTCGCCGTTAGATTTTCCTCGTCATTCGCGAACTGTAGCACTGCTGATACTGTGGCAATACTGTATGCTGTTGATGACATGTTGCGAAGCAGTACTGCGCTTGGATACTTGCTGTCGCGTTCGGCTTCTCATGCAAGTCTGCAACGTGCGCGAGGTATGACCTGCAGTATTTATTTGTATTGTGTACGGTAGCTGATCTATCGCAATTCGCTAAAATGAAGGTGAGCGCGAGCTGCTACTTTGTCATTGCTGCTGCAGCTATTGAATGTTTAGTGGGTGTGGAATTTCGAGCATGAATTTCGGAGGTCGGTGGCAGTTACTCTCAATGATTACTGTCAGCCTCGGCCAATGATGTGCGGCTTGACCAGGTGGAACAATTCTTGGTACGTTCCGGAGAACCATCATGTAGCAAGCACGGACGGACCTGTAGTCCAGTATTACTTACATCGTACTGATATGTTGGGTAGATGGTACCGGTAGAGTAGAAGAGGGAGGTGGAGAGGAGAGCGAAGTGGTGTGGCGAGTGGTCAGGAGAGAGCAAAGGAACGAACAAACTGATTTATTCGCCGGCGCAGCTCTCTTTTATAGGGACTGGCCGGATGTACGCTACTTCCTGTTGGCATACCGTTGGTATGCAACGTCCGCATTCTAATAGTATCAAACGTATGTACGTACGTGTCAAACTAGGACATATCTCCTGTCGCCGGCCGTAGGCGGCTCCTCTGGGCCCGCAGTGTCGTCGGGGTCATGGAGGCGACGATCACCCTGGGAGAAGATGCTCGCTCACAACAGCCATCTCTACGTCGTGGAGGGATCCGAAGCATACTAGGGCGAAACTTCCTGGCTCCGCTGGGCTGTCAAGTCACATTTGGAGGAGACGACGAGAATGTCCCAGCATACGTGCTCATGGACCAGACCGGCAAGATCCTGGAGCCGCCAATGCCGTCGTTCCAGTAGACAAAGCCGAAGAAGCCACCCCCGGACTTCTTCTGGCCGGGGGATTATATGTCCTAGTTTGATACGTACGTGTACATACATACGTTTGATACTATTTGAATGCGGACGTTGCATACCAACGGTATGCCAACAGGAAGTAGCGCTTCCGGCGTACATCCGGCCAGTCCATATAAAATAGAGCTGCGCCGGCGATTAAATCAGTTTGTTCGTTTCTCTGTCTTCCGACCTCTCAGCGCACATCTCTACCATCTTCGCTCTCCAACCTCCCCACATCTCCATCTTTGTCAAATCCTCTCGGATGTGAAATTGTATTTATGTATTCTATTTCCTGTTTGCACGCTTCCTGTTTGATGTTTCATTCTTTTGGCTTTCTTTCTCTTTCTGTTCTGTCGTGTGGTTGAGCCTCAAATAAATTCCTGTCCTACTCCTACTCTGTGGGCGATCATGGGCCCAGTTGCGAAATGGTAGCAGAGCGTGGTTGTGACGTTCCACGTGGTGACTTTGGGTTCACTGATAGCCAGGATTCAAACTCACCGGTTGGGTAATCGCTGGTTTCCAAGTGAATTGGCTGCGACGGCGCATTGGATGGTGCAAGACAAGCGTTAGTGAAGGCTCAAGTGAGTCGCGCTTGATTGGACAGTTGCAAGACCAGCGTTCGTGAAGGCTCAAGTGAGTCGCGCTTGGTACCGGTTGCAAGCCAATGGTTGCAAGTCCGATGTTGTTTTGGTCAAAGCTATCCATATGGTCTAGTGGAATGTACTGGTAGGCGGTCATATGCCGTGAGTGCTGTGGTCGTGATGTATGTGCTCGTGCCGAGATTTGACGTGCGAGCATCCTGTCAGAGCAATCCAGTCTACGAGTTTACCAGAGGGGAAGAAACCCTGGAAAATTCTGGTTGAGATGCTCAATGACTGCGATTGAGTAGCCCCTGGGTAGGATATAGGAAGGAAAATACAGTAGAGTAGTAAAGAGATAAGATAGTCGATAGTGAAATGAGGAATGTGAAATGAATTGTGAACTGTGAATTGTGATATGAATTGTGAAATGTGAAATGAATTGTGAACTGTGAATTGTGAAATGAATTGTGGAATGTGAAATGAGTCTGAAATTGTAATTGATTGAGTGAGTGAGTGTGTTCTCAATTTTCGCGTGGGAGGGTTCGTCTTCACGAAAAAATTGCGAAATTTAGTGAAAGTTTCCTGCGCAGTGCACACATGCACAATATTTTAGCTGTGTAGCAAAATAGTATTGGTGCCTGTGCTGTGCTGTACATACTAGCAATGTGAAAGTAGCTACATTAGGTTCAACACTGAGTGAAAGTTCGATTCAAGGAGCTAGATTGTACTGTTAGTGTAGGGTAGGGATATCTACCTTTTCGCTTTCTCGGGAGTGTCAAATCCTCTCGGATGTGAAATTGTATTTATGTATTCTATTTCCTGTTTGCACGCTTCCTGTTTGATGTTTCATTCTTTTGGCTTTCTTTCTCTTTCTGTTCTGTCGTGTGGTTGAGCCTCAAATAAATTCCTGTCCTACTCCTACTCTGTGGGCGATCATGGGCCCAGTTGCGAAATCTTCCTTCTACCCATCCACCAAACCAAACACATCACATACAGTACATTACATACTGTACAGTACATATGTACGTACTGGGGAAGATAATAATAATATGTTATGCCGGCATCCCTGTTGCAGTGAATTCGCTGATTCGTCCGTGCATCTGATATCGCCGTTTCCGGTCCTCGTAGAGCAGTGCGTGATGGATGTCAGAATATTTGTGCTGTTCAATCGGAATTGTCCATTCCTTCAAGAGCCATCGGCAGGACAATTTATGCAAAAGCCTCAACTTTCAAGTAATCTGCCAAAGATCTGCTAATCTTGAATTGCTTACTGTAATGACTCGTGTATAACCCCCCTTCGTGTATAACCCCCCTCGTATATAACCCCCCAAATCGACGACTAACGCCAATTGCACTCGTGTATAACCCCAGGGGGGTTATACACGAAGCATGCAAAAATCGGTAGAAATTGAAGGTTTTGCTAGCATGGAAAGATGTTTTTTAGCGTTTTCTAGCTAAAACAGAAGCTGTAATTGCCTTGTCAGGCAATTTTGAAGCATCTACCATGTCATGAAGAGTACAAACAAGCCTAAATTACTAAGGCGGAAAAAATATTAGGCTCTAAACCCCACTTTTGATAAATGCACTCGTGTATAACTCCCCTTCGTGTATAACCCCCTCTCGTATATAACCCCCCCAAATTGGCCACTAATTTTTTGACACCCCCATGGGGTTATACACGAATCATTACAGTATTCTATACAAACACCTGAAACAAGAACCGTCAACGAATAGCCCAAAGTGTGCAAAAATTTCAGATGCTCTTCGTTCCCGAAAACCGCATCTGCAAGCGCAGATATGCACAACGATAATGTACATCGAAGAAACTTTCGGTCTTGGAGAGACCATACTACGCAAGTGGTTCATGCAGATCAGCTTTGTGGGCTTAGCCACCTTCATCATTCTGGTGATATTCTTCAAGCAGAAAGTGGAAAGAATGATGTTATTGTCGGAGCGTTTGCGCAGAAGCGCCCATCGAAGCGTCGCCAATCGGATTTCCTACTCACTTTTCCAGAAAGACCAAACATGCGCTGTCACCGATGAACTTGAAAATGAACGTCCTACAGAAACTGGGCATATCTCCAGAGTTGAGGTATGCATACATACTGGAGGTGCTAAGTGGTCGCGCATTATGTATGTATACCTACTATATTATGTACAGTATGTATCCCAAGTAGTACCGTATTTACCCATGCATAGCCCCGCCCCTATGCATAACCCCCCCATGCATAGCCCCATATTGGCAAAACAAAAAATGACCCATGCATAGCCCCCCCCCCCTATGCATAGCCCCATATGTACTGTACAGGATGGGTAAATATGGTATGTACAGTATGTAGTATGTACAGTATGTAGTATGTACGTACGTACATACATACGTACTGGTGGCATTCGGGAGCAAACAGAGCAATAATGTACGTAGATTTACGTACGTGCAAAATCTACTGTACAACCCACCATAAGCAGAGCGGCAAGGATCATTGTGGTCACGATCACCAACCAATTTTCTCCTACCTTGCCCAGCTGTAAATAAGTCGTGGTGGCCCGTAATACCCCTGACTCGAATTATGGCCCGTTCACTTCGGGAGTATACGCCGAGCGTGGCCATGGCTACACCCAATACCCATGCTTTTACATTGTAACAAGCCATGGACACACTCGGCGCACGTCGCTGATGTGAATGGGCCGGGGCATTACCCAGCAAAATCCTGTATAGAGAAAGAAAAGAGCGCTTCCTGTTGCAGTCGTGCCCTGTGATAAGTCCAGTTACCCTCAAGCGCCGCGCGTACTCCTCTACAAAATCCATCACGACCAAGTCATCAGTTGGCGGCATGTCCACTGTTCACAGTAGCAGCTGCTGCAGCCTACTCAGCTCCATAAGCAACACGCAGCAACAGCATCTGATCACGGACTCACTGACAATTCCCGACTACCAAGCATTCTCTGTGTCCGGTGAAAGAGGAAGACAAGCGGAGGAAGCCGAAGCGCATCCATCCACCAGCCGGACGAAAGACACGTCGCCAGTGCGCAAAACGCCGCCCAGTACTCCGAGCAGCAGGCTTCTCCATCGTCAGCCGACCATCAAGGAAGTGGAGAGAGAAATGAAGATGAGACGATCACTCTCCATTAAAGGAAGACATCGATCTCCGCTCACCTCTCGACCCAGTCCCAGCAGATCCATGAAACCTTCGCGGCCACAGTCCAAATCCACGCCACACACACACCCATTCCTCATGTTCGCAAGATCCAGGGAACCCTAGCCCTATCACAGATATATACAGCATGTATACCTGGTTGCATATTGTGCTCGCGCTCATCGTGCAAGTATGAGACGCACACTTCGCCCTAGCGTGAATGTGCAAGCTGCATGTACAGTGCAATACGCTATTATGTACCTTACCTACTGCTGCATGGTGAAGGCTCGGTCAACTATGATCAGTACAATTTCTTTTACTTGCCTGCACAATCACGTACCTAGGCCTATAGGAATTAAGGTTAGTAGTCTTCGACGACGACGACAGTGCAGTATCGCAATCAGTGTATGCTCGCTCATGCTCTATGCCTTGGCTTTTTTTTGTTCGTCCCAGTTGTGAGGCTGTGTTGGTTGCGTTTTGAGCTGGATAGGTGGCGATGGGTCTTTGTCACCTTGTTTGTCGGTATACGGACAGTTGCCCCTTGAGTGGATTGCCCTCCCTTTCCCTCCTAGAAATTGATGACCGACCATAGAGCGGGCATTCACCTGCATGCAGATGGTTAATATTTTAGTTTTAGGAGGGGAATAAAATAATCACGAGGGCGGTGCATGGAGGGGTAATTGTCCGTGATTCTTCCCGTCGGCCTTCTTGGCTCCTTCTTCCACTGCTCCGAACACTTTCGAGTCAGATTTGAGATCCGCCATTGTCTGATATTGCGGCTCGTAGGGATCCACCTGTGGTCCTTTCTGATTGGACGGGATCAGGTCTGACGGCACCGGCAAGGCGCTGATTGGGGGAGGAGGGGGCCGCGTGTCTCCGCCGCTCACAAACGACTCCGCTTCCCAAGGAGCCAGACCGAATGGAGGAGGAGGTGGCGAAGGCGTCGGCTTCTTCTCTTCCTGCCTCTCAGCATCATCCTTCTTCCTTGGTTTTTGGTTGTCGTCAGTCTTCGCTTCCGATGCTACGGGTGGTTGGGGTGCCGGTGCCGGCTGCACTTGGGGCCTTGCTCTCTTCACCTCTTCCCCTCTCCTTCTTGTCGCCTGCCTGTTACCTCCTTTGCCCTTTTTGGAAAAGCACATGCTTCGGGTTAGTGCTGAGCCAACTAGTAGAAAAAACTACGGATGCGCCGGAAAAAAGACGGGGACAAACTGATCAGTAGAATCAGGACAGAGAAAAATGAAAGTGTTTCGGAATCTGCTGTGTGTTTATTTATTATCTTTGGAGAGAATGGGAACAAAACAAGATTTTGATATGATAACAGGAAATGCGCAAAGAACAATAAAACAACGCGAATCATTTCATAGAGCAGCTCACTCACTAGAATTATTCATACATTAGCATCTTTTTTCATGACCTGCAAGTAAGACCGAAAGGGTCCACCACAGCAGCAGCAACTTCGGTCGAAGATTTTGTGAAGGAGAACAGAGAGGAGTGAACATCTTGTGAACTTTTGACCATGTGCCGTTGTGTGCATGGCCTTTGAGGCCCAGAACTTTCAGCATGACTTGGTACACATCCACGGATGCGATCGGTGGACTCTTGTAATTTTGCTTGAAACCTAAATGTACGTAGGTAACGTGCATGTGTGCAGTAGTGTTGTTCGGTGTGTTATACAAAATAATATCGGGGTGGTAGATAACGGGATATGGTACACAAAATATTAAAATTAAAAGTCAACCAATTTGCTCGGGTTATTTGATATCAGGTTATACATCAAACATTGCAGTGTAATTGAACGACGGTACGTAGTATGTAGGTATGTGCGCAAATGTACATAAGGTACAAAATACATACACATACAGGCTCCTCTGGCAAAGAAGATGGCTCTCATGTTCGGATGCTCATTGTCCCATCCGTGATTGCCCGGGCTTACGGTAACATTGTATGGGTATTTTGGAAACTTCTTGCCTAGTTGTCTCTGGAACATTTTTAATACGGCTACAGCTACAGCTCTAGAACATTTAATAAGGACTAGTACAGCTAGCAATAACAAAAAGATAAGATCGTGTAGTATTTGACCCCTTGTTCTTCTT
>JASAMW010004499.1:0-18228 GCA_030247985.1 Epsilonema sp. ZAB3_2
GTTCTGCTGACACCTCGTTGTTGACGCAGGGGTACGTTATGTGAAATTTTTTCAAATTGTAATCAAAAAATGCAAATAATGTAATTTTTACCGCGATTTTGTCTTGTGTTGACTGCTAGGCTAGGCTTAGGTTAGGCTTAGGCTTAGGTTTAGGCTAGGCTTAGGCTACGTTGCGAACACAAGAACATTCCTACAGGAACTAATCAATCGCATGCAAAAAATACACTGTTTGCATTTGTTGATTACAATTTGTAAAAAAAATTCCACATAGTAACGTACCCCTGCGTCAACAACGAGGTGTCAGCAGAACATAACAGAGGAAGACACAAGACACAATGACAATAACTTTACCTAGCCTATCTGTCGTCTGTTTAGAAATGTCCCTACGATGCTATTGCCATAATAAATCTGCCGAGTAACTTGAACTCGGAGACAACTCATCGCTATTCGGCCAACTCCTTCAAGCTGCATCGCCTTCCCACCCCCAGAGCTGGTGAAGTTCTGGGACTAGTAGGCACGAATGGAATTGGGAAGTCAACAGCGCTCAAAATACTCGCCGGAAAGCTCAAGCCCAATCTTGGACAATTCGATGTACACACAGCTGTCTGTGCATTCATGTTCATAGAGCTTGTTCCTTTGACTCGCGTACAGTATTGCATTGCTTCTTGTACGTACTTTCAGAATCCGCCTGAATGGACACAGATTCTCCAATACTTTCGAGGTTCTGAGCTACAGAATTACTTCACTAAGATTCTAGAGGATGATCTGAAGGCAGTGATCAAGCCGCAGTATGTGGACCAAATTCCGAAAGCAGCCAGAGGAACAGTGCAGGCTATGCTGGACAAGAAAGACGACCGCAAGATACAAAGAGAGATGTGTCAAGCACTGGGTATGCGCACTCCACTCCAGTGCGTGTCTGTGTGTGCTCAGCGTACAGCTGTGTTTAGATCTGACTACTGTGACCGATCGCAACATTGACCAGCTGTCTGGCGGAGAGCTGCAGCGCTTTGCCATTGCCATACTCTGCGTACAGAAGGCGGACGTGTAAGACCTGGCTCACTGCTGCAATCAGTTTTATGCTCTACCTTAGTCGTATAACAATAGGTCAGTATTTCCAAACGTTATGCACCATTTACTGTTGTAGTGTTCGTCAGGCTATTGCATTAGCTATTGGATAGCGAGTGTCCTGAGTCGGTTTGCATGATATAGGAAAACATAATCTATTGCCTTTTCAAGTTCACACATTTCCCGTAGTTTGTGCGAATGAGCAGCGACAGCCGACAACCGCAAAACGCGTCAAACGAATTTACTATTTTGCGCAAAAACTGATTTGGGACACCCACTAACAAGTAAGTAGCTAATTAGCCATACTGCTCTAGTCTAACGATGCATAGCATTGATGAGGAAGGAGTGAACGTTTTTTTAGCTACATGTTCGACGAGCCTTCCAGTTACTTGGATGTGAAGCAGAGACTGAATGCTGCTCGCGCCGTTCGCGGACTGTTACAGGCGGACAAGTATGAGCGCCTTCCTTCACGAACACTCGCTTCCATGTTCCATGGTCATAAGAGACTGTATAGCTTTCTCTGAAGACCAACTGCGGCTGTGTCAGTGGGGTAGGTTCATGTTTAGCTATGTGGTGGTGGTGGAGCACGATTTGGCGGTGCTGGATTATCTGTCTGACTTCATCTGCTGCTTGTACGGAGTGCCTGGCGCCTATGGCGTGGTGACGCTGCCTCACAGTGTGCGCGAGGGCATCAACATATTCCTGGATGGATTCATTCCCACGGAGAATCTGCGCTTTCGCGAACATGGACTCGTCTTCAAGGTACGTACACGTATCCTACTACTGAGTCCTGAGTGCGGCTCTTGGGCGGATGATGCGTGTTGTGTAGGTGACGGAGCAAGTGATGGAGGAGGAGATTAAGCGCCACGCGCGCTATCACTATCCGCGCATGAGCAAGCAGCTGGGTGGCTTCCACCTGAGCGTGGAGCCCGGAGACTTCACCGACTCGGAGATCATCGTCATGCTGGGGGAGAACGGGACGGGAAAGACGACGATGATCAAGCTGCTGGCTGGACGCCTGGAGCCAGACGAAGACTCGGGTGACTACTCCCTCCTCCTGCCTCAAATCAAACTGTTTGTAGTATGCGCGTGTGTGTGTGTAGAGGAAGTTCCTCAGCTGAATGTGTCGTACAAGCCGCAGACGATCAGTCCCAAGTCCCAGTGTGTTGTGCGTCAGCTGCTGCACGATCGCATCAGAGATCACTACGTGCATCCGCAGTTCATTTCGGAGGTCATCAAACCGCTTTCCGTTGACACTGTCATGGATCAAGAGGTAGATATTCTCACGCTCTGCTTCACGGTAGGAAAACAAACACCACAGTAAGCATACAGTGGTAAAACCAAGGACTGAGAAAACAGGCAGAGAGTAGTTACGAAAACAGAGTGCAACGCAACAAGCGAGGTGAAACATGTCTGCAAAATCAACAGCAAAGGGTGCTAGACCGATAAAACCTATGTCGCAATTTGCATTTTGTACCTACATTATTGCCACTGTGTCCACCGTACTCACTGCTATCTGTGTTCACCCCTCCTTCAACAGTTGATGGATGCAGAGAGTGTGCACTGTAGATGATGGGATTGCGTGTTTGAGGTGCAAAATCTATCTGGTGGTGAGCTGCAACGAGTGGCATTGACCCTGTGCTTGGGGAAGCCAGCTGATGTCTATCTGATTGACGAACCCTCTGCTTATTTGGACTCAGAGCAGCGTCTTATGGCCGCCAGGGTCATCAAGCGGTGAGCTTTGTGCGTCTGCATACCTACTACAGTACGTAGGTACGTACATCATCCAACGGAAATCTGCGGAAGTTTGAATAAGTACTCTTAACCGATACTCCATATGCCTGCCTACTCCATTCATTTATGCGCATGCATGCGCATGGAAAAAAGGAGCTCCAGTACCTAAGATGCGCATTCATGCGCATTTATGAGGAACTGTGCGCATAAAAGTCGACCGGCACTTCAAAAATGCGCATGCATGCGCACCTACGTATTGGAGCTCCTTTTTTCCATGCGCATGCATGCGCATAAATGAATGGAGTAGGCAGGCATATGGAGTATCGGTTAAGGGGTATACGACCTCTTTCCAAAATAAAGGCGGGGTGGGCACGGGCACTTTGTATGAAACATCAAAGGCAAGGTGACTGGATGAAACCTCATGTACTCAGAGGCAACTTCTACTGTGGCATGAAACATCAATCTCACCAGTTTACCCGTTAGTATGGGTTTCTCGACGTTTTCTTTCGTTGAACAGAGTAGGTATACCATAATAAACGGGCTATATGAGGTCCTATCTTCATCGATCTCTCCTGAGACAACCAGGGCGAGTTGGAAAGCGGCGGAGTACTCGTTTGAAAGAGCATCACCTGAACTTTTCAACAAGCATCTGTGCGCAACTTGAAACGGCCTATGCGTTGCGCAATCTTCATTCAAGCGATAGCCCCGAGCCGAATATAAGGTTTTTCTGGAATAACTTTGCGTAGAGGCAACGTAGAGCGGCGCCAATGGTATGCTGGATGTTGAAAAATACCCAGCGGTTCGTTCAGTGGCGCCAAATCGCATGTTTTGGGGGTTGTTTTTGAGAGGTCGTACTGCGCCAAATACAAACGCTTTTGGGCCGCTCTTTTTATGAATGGGTAGGGTAGACCTAGGTTGGGTCTACTATGAGAGCAAAACTGCATGCCTATACGTGCTGTGTGACGAGCGTTGCCGCTCCTCAAAGTTGGGTCGGAAAGAAGTCGTATCCACCTTAAGTCTCGTGGGCTCTTAATGCGCTATGGCAGAAACGCGCGTGTCTTTTTTGTGCAGTCGTTCGCGAGTGTTGTGAGTTCGATGCGGATGCCCTACGCACGTTAGTCCGCACAGCGAGAGTTGTCTTTGACCCTTTCCCGTGCTGTGCCGTTCATACATGTATTCCAGCAGAATACCCGGAGGAATCCATGAGCCCAAAGACAAGCTAGTGGGTGGCACAATATGCATACAGTGCTTTTCTAGGTATATTCTGCACGCGAAGAAGACTGCGTTTGTGGTGGAGCATGACTTTATAATGGCCACGTACTTGGCAGACAGGGTGGTCGTGTTTGACGGTATTCCTTCCAAGGACACCATGGCTTGCACGTGCGTAACCTGCATCTTCTGTCGTTGCTTGGGTATTTCTTTATTTATTAGTTTTCAATCGACTGCTATAAAGTATTTGGGCTTTTTCATATTCTTTGTTAGACCAGAGTCGCTACTAAACGGTATGAATAAATTCCTCAAGTCCTTGGACATAACCTTCAGAAGAGATCCAAACAACTATCGACCCAGAATTAACAAGGCACAGTCTGTCAAGGTACGATATGCATGCTGCCGTACGTTTCTTGGTTTTGTCCGTCTACCGAGAGAATGCGGGATTAGTAGCCACGTTTTAGAGCACTTCGTGTGAACATGCTTACTGGTCACTACAGTTGAAAATCTCCGCGTTCTCTCGCCGTTTATATGCTTGTCATTCTTCCGAGTGTCTTATAATAAACCGACCAGCTATCAGCGCCTGTTTCTCCACATTTTCTGCGCTCTTTTTATCGGAAAGCCAAGGCTTCAAGTCGGAGCGTACAAACTTTTAACTACAGGGTGTTTCCTTTGGATATGAAATGTCGTTTGGGGTTATAACTTGGGAACCACAAGAGTTAAAGCGCTGAATTTTTGTTTGCAGATACCCAAGAATATGCCAAGCCTTGTGTAAAAATTTCGAGCCGAAACTCTAATCCGAACATAACATAGTGGTACCTGAAGTTTTGACGGCAAAAATCACAAGATTTTGGAATCGCAAGTCAGTGTTCGCCCCATCTGACTTCCCAACTTTTTGTTTTAGGTTTTCTTCAGGACAAGCTATGTTTTAGTAACTGAAGGCTTCCCCAGAACTGGAAATAATACTATCGTACATTTTTATATACGATCGTACATTTATATATACGATCGTACATTGATATATACGATCGTACATTATTATACACGATCGTACATAAAAATGTACGATCGTATAGTTGATTATCTGCGCTTCGAAAAGCGCGCGCAATCTCCAAGCACACAAGCTCGCTCTCTCTTCACAGAAACGAAAATATGGCCGAATTTTGCCTATTTGGTCATGTGCATACCTTGGCCGTTAGTAGCTGACGCCATGCTGATGGTTGGAAAGCTGAGAAGAAGCACCAAATCTTGTTGACATAGATAGCGAATGCTTATTGATGCCAGTAGACGACAAGAGAACACGAAAATACTTTGGAAACTTCCCTTACTCTGCGGTCTGCTTGGCGATTGCGCGCGCTTTTCGAGCTCAGATAATCACCTATTTTTATGTGCGATCGCATATATAAATGTACGATCGTGTATATAAATGTACGATCGTGTATATAAATGTACGATCGTGTATAAAAATGTACGATCGTACATTTTTATGTACGATCATACATTTCTATTTACGATCGTACATTTATATATACGATCATACATTTCTATTTGCGATCATACATTTCTATTCACGATCGTACATTTATATATACGATCCATCATGTATATGATCGATCATTATTTCCTTCGGTTATTTTGAGGACGACGTTTCCGGTCAGGGATCGATCTGCGCAGGCCATGCAAGATTCTATTCTTGTTCATGGATCCTTGATGGCATGTTTTTAGGTTTTGACTAGCGTTTTGAAAAAATGCCACAAGAATTCGTCTGAACACCAGCTCTGATTCAAAAAACTTGTGATTTTCGAGGTCGAAATTTGAGGTACTAATAACTTTTGTTCAGATTGGAGTTTTGAGACGAAATTTTTACACAAGGCTTGGCATATTCTTGGGTATCTGCAAACAAAATTTCAGCGCTTTAACTCTTGTGGTTCCCAAGTTATAACCCCAAACGACATTTCATATCCAAAGGAAACACCCTGTATTTGGTCCGCATACATCGGAAATTGCGACGGTTTGAATCTCTGCTCAAAATCGACGTTTTTCTTTAGTATGGAGAAAAATCTCGATACCCAGTTCCATGCGTTTGCTATGCTGGGGCTAATACATAAGGTTCACATTTTCCAGCATTTTGGGACATCTTTTTTCATTACGAGACAGTTTATTTTGGATCCCTGCACAGAAGACCCTAATCGGCACTACCAGTTCCAACAACCCTCTTTTTTGACCTCCGGTGAAAGGATGTGTTTGAGCAGCTTCCACAAGGCTTATGATGCTAAAATTTTGTACATATCTAAGTTGAAGCCTTGGCTATGGCAACTAAATAGAAAACCCGCATGAGAATCTAAGGTGTGGTTCCAGAGTTACATTCACGAAAAGCTGGTCGGTTTATTATGAGACACCCTGTATCTGATAATGTCGAAAACAAAGTCTAATAGGCAGGTGAGCAGGTGTAGTATGTAAAAGGAGGTGAACGAGTTTAGTGTTGGATGTGGATACTGGGTTGGTGGCTTTATGTAAAGGATGCCACTGCTTGTTGTGTAGGACGTGGAACAAAAACGAAGTGGCAACTTCTTTTTCTTGGAAGACTGAGCTTCGGACTGATAGTGCGTCCTGTTGCTTGTTGTCACGTAAAGACGGGAAGCTTTTACGTCTCCTTTTTATGTCAATTGTGATATGAAAATCGTTGATGTCTTATTGTTGAAAAGAACTGAATTTTATTCACCTTGGCGAAGCCTCTGCACATGCAATTATGTGGGAAGCAGAGTCAAACTGCGCGTCGTACCTGCTACGTACATACATCATATCATGTCCTTGCCTTAGCTTAGCAGGTACTACATGATTACACTGTAGTACGCAGACAAGTGCTTCCTATCGTACGTTGCACATACATGCGTACAAGCTTGTGCATAATAATACATACATACATACAAGCTTATATACGGCAGAAGTTTTATGTAATATTACTGCCAACGGAGTCAGTGATCAACATGATATAGGGCCGTCCAGGTGTTGCAATGAGCAATGGCCGGATTTTATGATGAATGCAGTACATGTACGTATGTACGTACTGATGGGATGGTGGTTGGTTAGTAAAGCGAGTAGCTGGAGCAGTAGTTGATGCGTTCTAGCCTGGGCTTGAGGTTCTCGCTCTCCAGCACGTTGAGTCTTCGGGTAGCTACCGGTATCGTGACGATGAAACCCGATTTGGTGCGTGTCTGCTCCAGCAGCTCTCGTTTCACCCGACTCCTAAAGCCTCCTCCTTCGCATCGCGGTCTCTGCAAAGCTTCGTGTTTGAATCCTGTGCGCACTTGCTCAGATAGGCTAAGTACTGTATGTTTGCTGTGCGTAACGTCATGCCTTGTCTTGTTTATAATGTTTACCAGCTGATAAACGCATGGCTCTCTCGATTCCTTATCACACAAGGATATGAGACAGCGGAAGCGGATTGTGGAAGCTCTTGGAAATTTGAAGACGCTCATGTCTGCGTATGCCAGACCACCGCCGGTATAGTACGGCTGCTCCATTATGTACGGATGAATGTGACATCTGCAACAACGAGTCAATGGGCCTTGCAAAGTACAGTAGTAGTAGTATGGTAGTTATAGTCGGTCAGTGCTGGAGAGAAACGGTGCCCGTCTTACGCATGCGCAAAAAGCATGCTATCACTTCCACGAGCGTAGGATTAGATTTTTGGTACTATTCCGCGTGAGTGTGGATGTGGACGCCTTTTCGGCAGCAGCCGACAACACCAAACCAAGTGGCAGTGCATACTGCATGCGTAGGCTAAAGGCGTACTGCATACGTAGGTTGTTGGTCGGTGGCTTACCCTTGATCATCAAGAAGGTCGACAGTTCCCTGTTCACTCTCGGCGACGCAGCTGTGTACGAGCATGCCGTAGTTGAATGCCGGTAAGCGGCATTCCCAGCGATGATCCATGTTCTCTCCCACACGCCCATCCAGTGCCACGCAACCATCTTTGCCGAACTTGCGAATAGAGTACTGACACTCTGTCTTGTGGGGACTTGGAATACGGGATTCCGCCATGTTGTTGGGTATGTCCTCTTCGTGAAAACAAGAAACCTCCAGGCTTTGATCTACCGCTGTGATCACATCTCGACTGAACTGAATCATTACTGTGGCATTGTACTGATAGCCTTTTCTCGGCCCGTTCACCTAAAAACAATCTAATATACTATCATGTTGTAACCTATACTGTAAACCCTCGTTTATAGCTGCCTGGAGTTAGCAATAAAACGTAGATGACGATCACAGAAGGCTATCGATGGCAAAAATTGCACCTCTCAGATGCTCAGAACCACAAACAAAAGCCATTTCACAAAAGAAGTCCGTTCTGATTCTAAATTTCTAAGCACACTATAGCCTTGAAAGAAACTTATTTGAAGGAACCTGATTCGGTAATTGTACGTACAGTACTTGTACTACAGTACAACGTATGTATGGTACGTACATGTATGTACATACATACGTATGAAATAAGTACAGTGCGTAGCTTACTAGCTTACCACCGGCATCTTTTTGATTCCGCACTGTTCATCTAGCAGGGTGATCTCCACTTGAGTGCTTCCATCTCCTTGAACCATGCAGCCAGGTTGACGAAAATAGTTACGAGCGTAAAGGAAGCCAGTGAATGGCCCGATTGTCCTCACTCGGAAGCTGAGTGCATTAGATGTGCAGCGAGTGTCCGTCGGGCCTCGCACATAGGGAACTGAACACGCCACAAAAACCAACAAGTAGACGTACACATACATACATACTGAGCTACAGTGTCGTACATGTACACAGATAAGGTACTGTGGGGTAACCCCGGCCACCTAGCTCCCTTGGACTTGCTCTTTCAGCAAATGCTGAACCAAATAGCTCATTTGAAAGAGGAGAGTTCAAGGAATCGATTAATATGTTTGTCTCAATCGTGCATTACAGTACCTAGTTGCTTTGCTGTAGTTACTGAGATACAATACGTACGGTACATAGTCCTGAAACTAGGTGGCCGGATTGTCCCATGGCCGGGTTTACGCCATAGTCCCCGCCGTAAGTAGTTCAGTTTGCATGCATACCAACCAGTATCATTTTTTGTAAGATTTTTCCCTCCGCATCCAAAGCTGACATATTTGAGCATGAAGTTCTCGAAGTGCTCGAGGTTGTGGCGAGTGAAAAGGCGGTCACGGTATCCGTCTGTTAGAATTAAGAGCTCTCCAACATCCACCTTCCTCAGGGGGGATACAGCTACTGACACCATCGTCACGTTCTTCAGACGAACCAGACGCCGAACGAAAACAGCTGGATTATTCAGAGAGTGACCATCCGTCACTATGATGGCCATCTTCGGAACAGTCGCATTACGAGCTCCTATACCGAAAACAATAGAAAATACATAGTATACTAACTGCGTAGTACGCGACGGTGACATACGATTAGATTAGACGCACCGTGGATGGAATCGAACAGATCGAAGGCCTTTCTAAGCGCCAACTGTGTCCGAGTGGTGCCGTTGAAGGAGCGCACACCGTTCAGATAAGCCTCCACTTCTGCATTGGAACGAAATCTGTTGAATTCGAAGTCTACTTTGACTGTTCCTGCAAGCAATAACTTCGCGACTTTGCATGTATGTACTGAGGAGGATACAATATGTTGATTTGATACAGGAAATGGTTACGAATTTACGGCGCTCACCTGAGTAGGAAATCATAGCCAGGCGGACAGCATCGGGATGAACGTTGACAATTTTCAGCACTCGACGAAGGAAGGCCACTTGCTCTTGAAATCTCGGCTGGAGAGACTTGGAAGCGTCGAAGATGAACATCAAATCCAACGGAGTGTCTGAGCCCGGTATGCAAACTGAAAAATAATTTCTAAAGCGTTCAGTTCATGAAGCTTCAAAACTCTTAGTCGCTTTACCGCTTACCAGGCCTTTCTTCACAGACTTCCACTCCTTTGTATTCGGCAAACAACTGCGAAATTCGCTCCATGTTCTTATTGGTGATGATCTTCGATTCATCTCTGGTGATATTGATGAGTTCCCCAATGGCCACATAGTCTCCCGTACCTGAAATACGACAGCAGAATATTGCGGCACGCTGAGGTACACGTACAGTACGTAACATTCCCTAAGCTATTTCGCTTACCGTATGCCCAAAAGTCGATGGGAGCAAAATCTTCTCGTATCTTATCAGCTTCAATCTTATCATTCGGATAGTCATGCGTTCGTCCATCCGAAAGCAGAAAGATAATTTTTGGGACCTCTTTTCCCCGCATTCCCTGAACAAGCATACTGTATGCAACATAACAAAGCCAAAACCTCGAAAATCGTCCCCTGAATTGGACCGTGAAAATGATTACAAGTCCTCAACAGCTGTGTAGAAGCGCAACCAACAATTTTCAACCATATCTTTCACAGTGGATCAACTGAATCTTATAAATTTCTTATCACCAGCAGCCAGCAAGACTGCTCGACTTGTTGGATTTCCCGCCCAGAGAGTGTACGTACTTCTAACGTACCTATGTATGTACTACGTACGTAGGTACCTTCCTACATAGGTACGCAATTGCAGTAAAATGTTTGCTTGAGTACACTTCGATTCGCATACATGTTCGGGGGTGAGTTCCTGTCGTGCATAGCTAAGAGCAGCTCCCGTTTTCGTGATTCCAGAAACGTGTCTGAGTGTGTTGACAGCTTCCAAGACATTCCGTCGATTGTAGAAAGTGTTGAAGTGAAACTCAGTCCGCTGCACACCACTGAACTGAACGAGAGCCATTCTGAAGAAAATCGTAGATAGATAATTTGTATATGAGAACGTCGAAGAGGAGCGCAATGGAATCATGGAATAGGCAGAAGCATGCCGCATGCCTGGTAGAATCTTTTCCCACTGCGACAATGTTGACGATCTCTCGTATCACATTCAGTTCATCCTGAAATTTGTTCTTGAGCGAGCCAGAACTGTCCAGCACGAACAGCAAATCCAGTGGCTTCCCAATCACTCTACAGCGCGCTGAAATTGTACATTCATTATGCCATATATTGATACAGTACCTGAGTTACTTTCGCCATGTCGTGCAGAAAGGTATTTACGCTAACGTTTGAACTCCTGCGTAAATTCATGAACAATTTCCGGTGGAGCAATTCCATTTTTCAGTCTTTGAACTTGTAAGCTGAGATGAACAAAAGAGAATAGCGAGAAAATCATGTAGTACCTCATCGTCATCGTCCGTGTTTATTGGCACTGAAAGATTGTCACATGCAGACTATTGTACACTCCGTGATTACGCACAACGTGCCATTCATACCCATCACAAGCGGAATGCGAAGGCCAGTGCAGACATCATAAATTCGCACGATGGCGTCCGCAGATATCGCAAGATAAGATCTTATGAAAAAATGGTATTGTACCACAGTAGAAAAAATACTGTAACGAAAAGCGAAAGAAAATAACTTGCACGTATAGTGCAGTAAACAATTTTTGTAACGTTATAAGCACTACATTTCTCATATCAGCGGATTTCTCTATAACATACTTAACCGTGTTCTTAAACACTTGCTGGAGCAGCTGAACTGTTGTATGATGTTGGCGTACATGAACACTGTGGAATTCCTTATCAGATTTGACAGTTCAGTACATCAGACTAGATTGATTCGGCGCCCAAAGAACGGCGGGCCCGAAGGTTCAATTCAAACGTTTTTTTCGCTCGTTTCGCTACTGCAACAGGGAAGAAAATTTCAACACATGGGCGACGGGCCACCGCCGCGACGAGAAACTATCAGAAATGTAATATAGGGATAATGTTTTCACGTGCAGGCAGACAAATCTTCCCGATACAAAAGCAAACCGAACCAAACTGGCCAAGCCATCTACGTAAAGGAACTTGAGCGCCGCCCCAAGATCTGTCCGGTAAAGCGAGTATAAATTATAATGCAGCTGTGATTAGCTCTCAACCGATTTTTGGAGAGATTCGATCGATTGTTCCCGGATTTCCTGCCTCACGCTAGTACCGCGGAATACACAAGGGTCAACAAGAAATTTTTTAGTGTACGTAGCCTATACTACAATAGGACACTCAGCGTCGGACCTTCCTTCTGAAAAATGTAGTAATACGGCTTTTCGCAAAAACAACCGAGTGATTTGTAGAGTTGGTTCATTTGGGTGTAACGTCTTCCTTCACTAGCATTTACTTTTATAGGATTGTATCTTAAGAGCACTTGAGCAAAGGGTACAATCCATTGTGTCAAATAAATGGCTGCAGGCATAATTGATAGTATCAAGCAAAACAGGTTGTATACCACGCCATAGGTTTTCAGAAAAGGCGATTTATCTGTATTTTTTTCCTGGGCCTGGCTCATGGGCGCCGCAGCAAGGCCTGTCAGCATTCACTACAGTATTCCTCAAACATGCATAATATCACAGTGGTAGGAGCGTCGGTCAAGCTCAATAGTGAGGGGTCTCTTCCTCCCGTAGAAGTGCCCCTTCATTTTCGTGGTCGCCATCTCATATTGCCCCCGTCTTGTTTGGATTGCCCGCAGGGCTACACACCGAACTTTACAGTACGACTAGCATTAGCTATGTACATATAGGGTACTGTTGGGTAAACCCGGACACGGGGGTAAATTCGGACACCTAGTATATCTCAGCAATCATACGACCGCTTGAGACAAGTATTCTACCAATCGATTCCTTGAACTCTCCTCTTTGAAATGAGCTACCACGTTCACCATATGCTTTAACGGCACGTTCAGAAAAGCTTAAGTGTCCGGGTTACCCCGTGTCCGGGTTGGGTTTACCCCACAGTACCCTATAAGATTATTGTGGAGTATACTGTATTCCTTTCCCGGATTAGATTTCTAGCGCTGGGCACTGGCTAGCACATCTGCGTTGCGTTGTCTTCTGTTTTCTGTAAGCTCTCGCCGTTGGTTTGCGATGGCGTTCCGGACTAAGTACTAATCCCTGCATCATGTGGGACGAAGACTGCTGCTGATGTGCGTCAGCTTTACTTTACAGTAACCGTTGTGTTATTTACTTACTTGCAAGGGCGTCGTCCTGTGGGCTCCGCCGTCATCGACGTCGACGTCATACACCATTTGACTTGTTTTTCGACAAAAATAAACAACAGTTTGCATTACATCAACGAAACGAAAAGTCGCCTGTCTGTTCAAATCATACGGCCTTGATATCGCGGAATGAAATTAGTAACATTTTTTGGGAGTCGTCCAGAAGCCGAAGCATTGGGCGTATCCTATCCATCGCTTCTTCAATGTGAAATGCGTGTATGTACCTAGGGAAGAGCCTTACACTGTTATTATTGTAAAAGAAGATTCTCTTTCTACTTCGGCTATTTTAGCAGACATAACGAACAAAATATGGGTAAATATAAGTAATGATCAGTCAACATGACCGGATGGATAACTCTCTTTCTTACCAAAACGGCAGCTTGCGGATACAATATTCGTACTTTGTTTGCAGCTGTACTACATGTCACACAGCGGTAATGTAGACTTTGCCAAAACGGCAAGATTTAGGAAGATGTGTGTTGTTCTGCCGACTGCTGATGCTTTTGATCTGCTGATGCATTGGCTTTCTGCTCCTGTGCAGCCTGCTGAGATCGGTTAGCTTCGGTTCTTTTGATGTGAATTTGCTGCCAGCATCTTGTACTGTCTTGAGTCAGGTCCGCCGTTGCCGCTTGGAAATACTGAGCGCATCTGAATCAAAGAAGCAATTAAATCATGGTTCGCAGAATTTTTGTTCTATACAGTCTATGAAATATGTGCTGTACTGTATGTATGTATGCTTAAATCTACGTACACCATCATTTACGGTGCGCAAGGTAGACGCGGATCAGCGGCGACTCTAGCAAAGCACTGGACTCTGTCCGGGTGATTGTCAGCGGTCACTCCAATCTCTCCTTCACCCAAGTCCACCTTCGTTGGCCAATATTGTATTCCCGTGGCCTTTCTGCAACACACTAGCACACTAGTAAAATACAAGTAGGTATTCGTCTTATCACCTGCTTGCTTACGCCCATGCATCAAATGCCTCCGCGTCATTTCTCATGCAGTCGATCCAATCTTTGGTATTGATGCGATCCAATTCGCTTCTGAAGTTGTATCGAGAGCATTTACTCAATGTTAGCCGACATTGGTTACAGACAGTCTTGGCAGAGGAAATGCCGCGTCTTGCCTGTCAAACGAGTAAAGCGTTTGCACTACACATGAGAGACACATGGTACATTGAAGATTAGAGCATGATGGAAGGAAATACAAAGTTTGTAGGTGATGTACATACGTAGGTACATTTTTAATACGGCTACAGTATTCTCGATATACCGTTGGCGTTGGACGACTGGCCGTCTTGGCTGCAGCGCTCTTCGCAGCTGGTCCTGGATTGCTCGGTTTTTCCTCGGCTTTCTGGCTGTCAACGGTGGAACATATCAGCAGCGCAAGTGAAACCACTGCAACCGTCGTTGTGGTTGCGAACATATCGAACGCGGGTCCGTAAAAGAACTAAACGGAAAGAGGACCGTAGTGGGATTTTCGTTGCTGTTTTCGCCGTTCTATGTGTTAGGCCTACATCTGCATCTGCGGTCTTTTCCTGTTCGAGCGATGTTCTTTGTTCAACAACACTGATTATCCTGGGAAGTTACCAAGAAAAATTGTGTCAGTCGGGTCAAATAAAGAAAACAAGTCAGTCGGACCATCCACGTTTGGACCTGACCTACGTGACAGATCTGCGCTGCACATTCATAGATACGTATTTTTAACTTGGTAATACGTACACATATTTTACAACTAAGTGCGTACTATCTCTTCAACGCAATGTATACGTAACGTACGTACCTTAGCGGAGTTTGTTGCAAAAATTTCCTAGTTCTTGCGTGACTCTGCCCATTCAAGTGTGAGGGAATTACATGTCAAGTACTATTGACTACTTTACCGTATTTACTGGGTCATAGCAAGTAGAAACTCCATGGTCAATAATTCACAGGTAAACATGAAGTCTCTCAAAATAGACAATGTAACGTAACACGTACGGATACAATGCAACATATTCACACGAACAGAAACGTAGGCATATGAATGTTTTATGCATTATGTTCACGAACAAAACAAAAAGTAGGGCACTGGGGGTAAACCCGGACGTCTAAGCTTTTCTGAACTTGTCGCTTCAGCAAATGATGAACATTAGCTCATTTGAAAGAGGAGAGTGCAAAGGAATCGATTGGTAGAATACTTGTCTCAATCGGTTGTATGGTTGCTGAGATATATGTACGTACATACTAGGTGTCCGGGTTAACCAACCCCCGTGTCCGGGTTTACCCCACAGTACCCTACCTACATTTTTAATCAATGAGCCTTTTGGTTTCATCAAGGAGATTCTCATAACATTGTGGTTGCTCAGCAATCATCAGTTCGGAAGTTGCGTCAGTCGGCCTTAATTGAGATTTGAGACATTCCTTTCGCGATTTGGACCTGCGGTTTTGAAACCATACCTTCGAAAAGTAACTCACATTACGCACGTTTCTGTATTTTTTACCTATACACGATGACATCTCAAATTTGCAAGGCTATGTTAATTGAAAAGCTTGTGTGCGTCCGATCGTCAGTACACACTACCTGGATAGTTTTCTGGCTGAGATTCAGCTGTGCGCTGAGTTCCTCTCGAACTGAGCGCGTCGGATTCTGAGTGGTGGCGAAGATTTTCTGTAGGGGCAAAAACTTCTCGTCTGCCATTGTCAGATACTGTTCCAGGATAGGAGTACGGCAGACGGAGCATACGGTAGGCTTCATGTTTGTCAGAGTCACGACGTGGATACATAATGAAATTCAATCGTAACAAGCTTACAGGAATAAAACAGGAAATCCCTCAGGTTGGAAGTCACATTCGATCAAACCTCATCTCCTCCTACTAGTTAGTCGCGGGCGCTGACTCAACGATAGTGTTTGGAGATTACAAGGTGTCACTCAACCAGTTTCTGCCGCCGATACTCCCTCTCCTGCCCATTGTTTCATCGGCACAGGGGAGGAAGAGACGAAAAGGAATGCCCGGCGGGAAACCAATGGCACATTTTCCTCATCGAACTAACGCAGTCAATAGGCAACTGACTTTGACATCGGCACCGCCTTCTTCAATCCCGCACACGCCGACAGAGAACATGGGCCAGCGCCAGTATATCACCAGCACAGCACGAATCCTTCGCCTTCTACGCACAGTCTCCTGTGAAGAAACAGACCTAACGGTGGCGACCCTGGGCTGGAAGGTGAAAGAAGAAGACACTGGGAACTGGATAAACACAATAAAACAGCAGCGCATCTGGCCCACCGCCGTTAACAACACAGCACACCGACACAAATCTCATGAAACCGCAACTTCTTTGCGGGATATCAACTATCATACGAACAACAACATCAACAAGACCCTGAACACACAGCAATAGTATGATGTATGTATGCATAGCATACAGTTGTTTGCACTACTCAACTTTCCCATGCCTGCGAGTACCAACCGAATCTTTATCCCCCCACACATTCAAAACACTTGATCGTTTCAGTGATGATGTACCCACATCGAAAAATGATTACATAACATTACACAACATACATACTATTCTGTAGGTACTTTATGACTTAAGGGAGTAGATTATGCGACACTCTTTATCAACGCCAAACGATACATCGTAATTATTCTCATGCTACTTGACCATCCGTACTTGTTCAACATAAACCTTGAAGTTCAACACGGGTGATTCAAATCCGTAGTGACATTAAACGGCATGTACACAAATTATTTGGTCGGTGGGAATAGGCAAAGTAAATGGTCAGTTGGCTGTCCGTCTGTATCTTCCTGTCGTTGTACTTACCGGACCTGGGCTTTGGCTGCTCTTTCGCCAAGCTTCCAGTTGCTTTTTGAATAAAAGCCTGCACTTCCTTTCGACTAGCGTTCAAGGGCTAGCGTTTGGCCAAACAGTGCGGCGTCAGGCTCGTAGTCCGTGCTTGACCGCCAGTTGCGGCTGGAGCATACGGTGAGTTCCACCTCTGCGGGAAAAAGAGAAGCCAGAATCAGACCTCGAAACGTAATGCCGCGTGTCTGACGCCATCCATCCAGAGTTGGATTTCTTTATCACTTCTTGCATCCCCACTTCTTGTCGAATTCGGCGTCAAACTCGGTTGCCATTCTCCGCCATCGTTTGCCTCAATTGAGCCGCATCCATCTCTTCCTCGACCTCAGCTTTCAATTCCTCTTCTGGCACTATCATCGCTTCCTGAAGTTGAGCTGAAAGAGTGGATGGAAGGCGGTGAAGATGGGATCAAGGCGCTGTCCGCGGTGCCGCCCCTCAGCACCTTCACCTTGAGCGGGGTGCTCGCTGCCAGACACAGACAGCGCAATTTTTCGCCACAAACTCCGGCAGAACCAGACGCACATCCAGTACGAAACCAAAATTCATCCTTCCTCACGACAGCTACAGATGGAGAGTACCGTCCGGCAACAAATACAAGCTCCCCTCCGTCAACAATGCCAACGCTGTCAGTTTCCTTCCCAATGTTTCTAACGTCCCCCACTTAAAAACAGGAAAAGAGAAGCATTCGTAAGTACTATTCATTTGATTGAAAGCAAACTATAGTCCGTCGGTGACTTAGATTACAGCTGTCCCAAATTGGTTTTCGCGCAAAATTCTTACAGTTTGATGAATGACGCATTTTGCTTGTTATTTCAAACGTCCAAAAGAAAAAATGCGCGAGTTTCTCAATACGACACAGAAATAAAATCGACACAATGGCAGGGAAATATTTGTGAATCGAGGGAAAATTCAATTTTCGAGCTTACAGGCGCTCCAACCTATATCCACACAACTTTCAATTGATCATAACTCCCGTATTAAGAGGCGAAGAAAGTACTGGACCTAGCTCAGCTGAAAGCTCAATTAAAAGGCTATAATATGGTATGTCTGCCGTTTCGCTACTACACCACCGTTCGCGAGTTAAAGCGTTTCTTGCCCAACACCTTGAAAATGATTTTGGCCAAACTGAAATGCACATTAATTTCCCTTTTTCGCCGGGACCTTCCTGCTTCAGCCAGCGATAATCTTGCATAAATACTGGCATTACCCGTTTTATTGAATCTTTTATCGGCCTCATATCGTCCTGTGGTGTTACCTTTGGATGTAGAATATTTCTCACTTTATCGTCCATTTTCACTCTCCATGCTAACTGTTACACTG
>JASAMW010004502.1:0-32560 GCA_030247985.1 Epsilonema sp. ZAB3_2
TATTACTACGTACAAGACATGCTCGTTGGTGTTCCGGCATAGCAGCATGGTGTAGGAGTAGCTATAGCTACTGTAGCTTATGACCAGCTTACATAGGTGGGCTAGGTACCTTCCAGTACATGGGGGTTATACACCAGGGGGGATATACACTGGGCAAACTTTATGTTTTGCCAATGGGGGTTATACACTAGGGGGGATATACAATAGGGGGATATACACCCAAAAATACGGTAATTGATTGAAACCATCTCAATTTCCGCAATATGCGGACCAAGCAGTTGAATTTTGTACACTCCGGCTTTGAAGCCTTGGCTTTCCAACCTGTCGACCTTCTGCTATCATATAAATCATGCGCTGTATGTACTACCGTACGTACATAATGTGTGTATCACGAAACAAAAATCAACCAGCAGAACGCATCATGTCGGCGACAGAAGTGGAAGGAAGCGAGTTCAATTTGCTTCAGCTTTCTTTGCCACATTGCAGGCTTCTGGCTTCGGATGGGCCTTTATTCGATCGCAGACAAGCTGTTTTAGGCTGGATAAAGCTGATTCTTCCCGTTTACCGTCGATCACAATCCATGGAATGTAGTACAAGGGCGGCTGCAGAGCCTTGGTGCTTTCGCCTGCCTGTGCGTGCAACTGTCTGCCCCGTTTGTCGCCTGCACAGGACAAAATCTGCCTCTGCTCCGCTTCGGGCATGCGTTCAGCAGTCTTGAGGCAAGAGTTGGCAACGGTCATGGTCTTGCCCTGCAAACACCGAACTATGGGCAGGTATCGATCGGGGTCATCCCGATACTTGTCGACCAGACACGCCATCAACTGATTCAAAGCGCACTCTTTCTCCAGATGTTGACAAGTGCATGCGAAGTCATCCTCGCCCTGCTTTGTACACTTCGCTTTGCCGAACGGATACATGTCCAGACGCAGATATTGCTTGAGCTCTGTCCACACAGGCCACAGTTGGTGATGAATGAAGTCAGTAGTGTCAGGGCACCGGGATTCCATGTACAATTCGATGTGCACCTTTGGAATTGTCTTTTCCTGCAAGTAAATGACTAGAGTAAACTTGGTGTATGACATCCGTAACTTGGATTACGTACAGCAAGATTACAGGAGTAGAAATGTTGGGTTTACGGTAGAAACTGATGGACTGCAGCTGGGCAGAAGCAGGAAAGCCAAAAGCAGATACATGTTTGTAGGTAGCCAACAGCAAATACGGTTCTTTAGAAGCGCGTTGGGCTTCTTGTTGCGTTTTATTGTGCTGTATTGGCCATCTCTGCCAAAGGAAATACGCACAGTAAAAGCATTTGTGGTGATAGCTCAGCTGCAATAGGGCGAATTTGATCTGGAATGGGCTCTATCAACCTATTTTTGATATCGCGTCAATATAGGCTGAGCAGCTCTTGGCCACCTCCCCTTTGACCCACGACTCCCGGCACCACCGACCCTCAAAAATGTCCTTTTTACCCGCCTTGGGCATATCGCGACAGTAAGTATATGGATGGATGCGCCTTCCTTCGAAACGTTTTTAAAAATTTTTTGTTTTGTAAAATTCCGTCATTAATGGCGCATTTAGCATAAAAAACAAATTATGTACACAGAAAAGTATGTATTATGTAACACATTATGTATTATGTATGTAACACATTATGTATTATGTAGCAAAGCAAGAAATAGAAATTTCATAAAAAATGTACTAGCAACAACGAATTTGTGAAAAAATTTTGCATGCTAAAAATAATGTAAAAAAAGTTAAAACTTCCCATATGGACAATTTCGTATTACGTCCAACGGGTAAAAAGGACATTTTTGAGGGTCGGTGGTGCCGGGAGTCGTGGGTCAAAGGGGAGGTGGCCAAGAGCTGCTCAGCCTATATTGAAGCGATATCAAAAATAGGTTGATAGAGCCCATTCCAGATCAAATTCGCCCTATTGCAGCTGAGCTATCACCACAAATGCTTTTACAATGGTATTTCCTTTGGCAGAGATGGACAATACATAAGTTCGCACATTAGCTGCTGGGGTGGGAACGTGGCAATGGCATTGTTATCCTTTATCTGCCTCACAACTATGTACTGTTATGTTGCGCCTGACGGATAACGACACCTGTGCGCTATTCTCACATCAACGTATACGTACATACGTAACGTAGACTGCATAAGAAAAGCCCAGGTATAACTTGCTCTGCTGAGTTGAGGCAGCTGCTTCGCTGGAAGCAGTGTGATCGATCACGTATACATTCGTATCCCATTTACTCAACGCAATAAAAGTGAAGTGAAGTAGTGACCTTACAGAATATGGGGGCTACAAAATGATCCCGATACGGATAGACTCAAACTTTCGGAGTTAGATATTGGCATGTATCCTTGGTATTGGTGTATGCAATTTTTATGGCACGGATGAGCAGCTACTTACATAATGTCTATAACGGATGTACACATACCTTATGGGGCCTATCCACGGTTTCCGTTTCTCTTGGTCGCCACCAGGGGGACCATCTGTACAGGAGAAAGACGAGCAGAGCGGCAAGTCCCAAAATGATGAGAGATCGACAGTTTCTTCCGAAAAGATGCCATAATCTCCAACTGTTGTGTCGCATCTTCCGGTCGACAGGCGCGTACAGTAACTCCGGCACTGACGCTTGAGCATTCAGAAGCGTTTGATCCGAATCCGAAGCTGCTTCTTTCAATGAATGATCCAGAATGCCGAGGAAGCTTTACGGTCGGTCAAGCCGGAAACACCGCCGTTCTGTACAAAAGCAGCAGCAGAAGTTGCAGTTTGGATGGCATTCGTTTGAGCGCAAGTTTTCCAGTTTAAAAACGTGCGGAGCTATAGCTGTTAGCTTCACTACGTCAGGTCAGGTGTAGGCTTTTAGAATACTAATTGCGTCTCTATGTAATGTAGCCATCGTATTCTACAGCGCTGCTGACGGCGAATGAAAAATGCACTGGCAGGCAACAAACAACCCGCCATACGGTTGAATGTGGGAAAATTGAAATGCGTCCCATCTCGTACGAATAAAATGGGGACACAGTTGGACTCCATCTGTACTCAACGTCTAGTTCGGACGTACATTATAGTAGTCGAACGTGACAGGGAAAGCAGTGCAGGGGATGATCATGGATGCTGAGAGCTGAGCCTTTTGTATTCCTCGTATGCGACACGGTGAAGGCGGCCGACGGACGCAGAAAAAGGAGAACACGCATGCGAATCAATATGTAGAATTGAATTTTATTGAGATTTTATTGAACTTTCCGTCTTTCCTTCTTTCAACATGTGCTGCTGAATGCTTGCGGAGTTTATTGATTAGTTCTAAAAGCGTTCAACGACGTTAAAATTATTTTAAGAGTTCTTTTAGAACGGTGGCAGGCAATTATGCAAGCGGTCCGAGTATTTATTGATCAAGGAGCCGAGATTATTTATTATTCAGTTTGGCTACACTGTACTACGTACATTCACACGTTCGTTTGTTCTATCCTCCGCTGAAGGTCTGGTTGAGAGAGCGCGCCACTCATCCTGGCCCGCATAGTAGCAAAAGGTAGTAGTGTAGTATGTACGTATGTACGTACCGTATGTTGTTCAACGTCAGTACGTAGTACACGCGTAGAACATACGTCACTCTGACTACATACGTTATACGTTACGCACCGAGGCGTAGTTGTTTAGTACGTATGTATGGGGTGGGTGGGTACGCGCGTTGGCTGGCTTTTGCATTGTTGACACTGTCAGCCGTGTGTGCTGTGCAATGCGGCATTTTCAGGGTCTCGCGGGTCAAAAGCTCGCTGTTTTATTTGAAGTTCCAACCGTCATCTCAGCTGGAGCTGGTGTGAAGAGAATAAAAGAGGCATGGAGGAAGAAATTCAAGCACTGGCCGCCATTTACTCTGGAGATGGAGAATTTACACGGAACTCCGAAAGTAAACAAGCGTTCTATTGTTCCACTTCTTTTTCATACCAAGTGAGAAGGAAATATTGATTGAGTTAGCAGTTAGCACCATTGTTGCTCAGATCAATGCTACAGGATCGGCCGACTCACCAGAGCCGAGCCGGAGGCCAGGCCCCGAGCACAAGCGAGACAACGAGAGCGCGAAAAGCGCTCAAGATGCGTTGTTCCATTTTGGAAATGCTCAACTGGCAACTAGGGATCAAATTGCAATCAATGACAAAGGAAAGGGGCAAACACCTAAGACCAAGCAGCGAGACAGGCCCCGAGACAAGCGAGACAACGCAGAGCGCGAAAGCAAGACCCGCGCCAGAAAAGGCCCAAAACTCGCCCCCGCGAAAAGAGCGCGAGACGCGACGAGAGATAGAAAGAGAGAGCCCAGCACAAGAGCGAACACGCCGCACGACGACATACAGCGCCGAAATAAACGCACGCAGAATGAACGACACAGAACTAAGCCAGCAAAGAGAAAATCAGCTATCCGCAACGAAAAGACGGAAATTGAAGTCAAAATAGTCTCAGTATGAGAAAAACTAATCAAGAACCAATAATATTTCCATCTCTATACTCCAGCAAATATAGTATATACTCTCTCAATATACGCATATAAAAATGAACTCTCCCAACGAAAGAACGACAGAGATAAATCATTATAAAAAACAAGATAGCGCACCACACAACAAAAGCTCTAAAAATCTCTTTAGTCAGCAAAACCCGCATCCAATTATCAAAGTACTTAGCCTAAATATAACCTGCATCCTAACCACGCATAGCACGCGAAAACAAATTCTCGCAGACAAAAATACCCATCAATAACTAACACATAATCTCATACCACCAGAAATTAAAACGCAATATTTATAGCAGCAGAAGCAATATATATCCTAATATACAATCCGCCAAATTCTAAAATAACAACAAACAAAAAACAAAACAAAAAACTAAAACACAAAAAACACAACAAAAAACAAAAAAAAAAACAAAAAAAAAAAAAAAAACAAACAAAAAAACAAACAAACTATGAAATGTGACCAAGAGCGGATCAACTGTGTGTGCAATTCACGGACTCGTACCCTCAAGAGCCGCCTAAGATCAGCTCGAGGCCTGCCCCAGCGCCCCGACCACCAGCCGATGACCTACTGGCAGAGCTGAGAGCTGCTGGACACGGTCCTACTTGCTGCTGTCCCATGCAGGAAATTGGTCAGCTGACAACAGGCAGGTAGACGGCGGGCAAAGGGAAACCCGAAGGAACGGAAAAAGAAGGAAAAAAAATTGAAAAAAAAAAAAAAAAAAAAAAAAAAAAAAAAAAAAAAAAAAAAATCATAAATTAGGATTTAAAAAAAATTAATGAGAAAAAAAAAAAAAAGAAAAAAAAAAAAAAATAAAAAAAAAAAAAAAAAACAAACCAGCTGCTGCCACAGCAAAGAGGGAAATTTTGTTTGCCCTCGACCACATGAGAGACAAACAGAAGTACATGGAGACTTTGAAGCAATTCACGGGTAGCCTAAATGTGACTGGAGGTCTTTTCTTGTCCGGCAAAACCATAAGGTGCTACTTGGAAGGAGACAGCACATCAATAAATGTACGTATGCTACAGCTACAGCTTCTATACGTACGCAGAGTAATGTAGCGGAGTGCAGACAGATACTGTAGGCCTACCTCAAAAATGTTTGACGAATATTTTGAGGAATTCTTGAAGCTCATGAGAACTGTATGCGTGGATGTAGACGTCAATGGAAAGCCCTGCAAAGAAAGGAAAATGACCATTCTACGAGACAGTCCAGCGAAATTTGACCCTTCTGCTTCCTCCCGTTTTTCAACTTTTGAGATTCTGCATTGCGCTACAGTGCAAGAGCTGATTGGCCACATGTCAAAGCGATGTCACTTGACGTCAAAGGACCTTCATCTATGAACATGCCAAATAAAGTACATGAAATAAAAATAGTCAACAAATAACCTGCATTGTCGTGGGCAAACAAATATCGCAGATTGTGACAAAATAAAATGCGCCTTGCCTATCGTCGACTTGACTGGACGGTCAATGACTTTTCTTGGAACTGGTCTGTTCTTTTTCATTCCAGTTTTCTGGTGAAGAATTCGCCTTGCATCATCAGATAAAGAGATGGTGCAATAATGAAGATGAGAAATATGACCATTGCGATGGTGTCCAGTCTATTGGCCAACTGGATCCACAGGAACTGGGTCTCTGATCCGATGGCCTTGTCAAATCGCTTGTTCCTCTCCGCTTGTTCGCTGTTCTCCTTCTGCTGCTTGTGAATCGCCTAACAATCGTATTCAAAAATCCATCATAAGGGTTAGTAGATTGCTAAAAAGTGCTCAATTCGTAAACACAGAGGTGACTAACTTGCAGGATAATGAGTAGTTTGGAGAAGAGGCCATGCAGCTGCGGATCTACGGGTGGTTCGGGTTCCTTGGCGTTGATGTCGATGGTGGTTGACTCAGGAAGGTCGATACTGTCGTCAGGGCTGAATGAGCTGCCTTTATTGCTTTCCGCTCCCGACTGTCGCATCAGCTTCTTTCCATGTCGCGCACCTCTGATTGTTAGAATGAAAGAGGGCTTCTTCTAAACAAAAGACAATACATAGGTCCACTTTACACACTGATGGCACTACACTATAGCTGGTGGATAGAATTACATTATCTAAATTGGGTGGGTAGAATTGCTACTATTGCATAATGGCACAGTATATCATAGCCATACGTACACATACACTACGGTGCGCAGTCATATACGTACATACGTTGAGACGTCGCAGTGACTCGAGATGAACGCGTTGGTTGAATCTTCCGATACGGAAAAGCTTTTGTATCCAAATGGGCGGTGGGGGCTCAAAGCGCACATCCTTGCGATGCACCCACATGATGAAAGCTGTGAATCCAGTTGCAACAGTCACCGCCGACATTTCAAACATGAAGAAGCCAACTGAAAGAAAGATAAGGCGCACATTATTATGACTGATTCAGTAGAGGTCCTCAGCCTGTAGTAAGGACACTTTCTCTTCGTCTCACCCAAGAGTGGCACATTCTTTGAGCTGTGTGGCACTTTCTCACTGACCATCAAAGACAAGACAGCCAACGTGAGGATGGCAGTGACTCCGAGAGTGAACTTCTCTTCCCTTTCTCCAGTGCTGGAGAAGGGAGCGAACAGACCGATGACAGAAATGCAGCAGATGATCAGAGATGGAAGCACTAGGCTGAATACGTAGAACAGTGGTTTTCGCTTCAGCTGGATATTGTAGAAGATTTCGCTGACGTAGAAATCTTCGTGCTGGAAATCTTCGTAACTGACATTCACATGCATCAGTTCCCATTCTTCGTTTTCACTGTAGTGCTGCAGCATATGAGTAGTAGTCACGTCCAGTCGCAACTTACGAATACCGTATTCCCAGCTGGCCACCTACACAAGCAACGGCCATGGGACAATATTGGTTTTCTTGCTGCAGTTTTTGACATTTTTTTACCCCGTGGCGGTGAGATGGAATAATTGAAATTGACGGCCATTTCTTACTTCCAGAGCGCAATGCTGAGTGTCCAGCGGAAAATCTGCGATGTCGATTTCGCACATCACCCCGTAAACTGCTGGGTAAGTGTAGATGACAGTACCATTGTGATACACAACCACTGGAGCGCGCACACTGTTCAGCAGATTGTCATGGGAAACCCTGGAAGGAAACTTCGCAGAAATACACATGAGCAAGTGCGATCGACGCGTGCTAAATGTAGACCAATAAGAGTATGTACATAAATGTACGTACGTGTAGGAAGCATGGCGCGATAAAGTTACGACGTACATATTGAAGATAAGAATGTCAGGGAGCCAGACGTGAGCTACTGGCAGCCATGTCTTCGTCAGGTTTCCGAATCCCTCAGGATCCCAGGACAAGGTGCGGTCGTTCCACTTCTGAAAGAATGAATACGATTGAGCGTGCACTTTTCACTTTGCAGTCTGGATGTGCTCTGTCGTATACTTAATACCTCTTCCACGTAGACCATGGCTTTCATCACTTGTTTGACTTCATTCAGCTCCAAAATGTGTACCAGCTCAATCTCGTAGTCGATGTGGAGAAAACCATCTGGAGGAGCAGCAGGATCGTGTTGCTGCTTCAAATACTCTGTCAATCGTCGTGAATGCCCTAAAACAGGCACCATTACCCGTATGAACACATTCAAGGTGGCATGTGACTGACTATAAGGGGAGACGATGGCATTCTGAGCCCAATGGCATGCGTACCGATATAATTGAAACTGGGAAGATCAATGGATGCTGATCGTTCCAGCTCCAGCTGAATGGTAGCATGCCGTTTGCCCCTGTTCGCTTCTTCTCGCCTACCTTTCCCAGTCTCATTGGACAGCGTCATATCGTAGAGCCAGCTGTAGTCTTCTCGTTCCACACTGGCTACAGTGACCAAGTGCTGGAAATCTCCGAACTCAGTACCCAGTTCGCATGTCAACTGGGGACGAAGAAGGAGCAGCAGAACGAAGGACCAACAGGAGATGAATGAAGTCATCGCTATCAGATCAGATGCAAACGAAGCAACTAAGTAGTATGCTCACTCAGAGAACTACCGTATTTACCTGTGCATAGCCCCATGGGGCTATGCAAAAATTGAGAGGTCCTATATGGGGCTATGCATAGGGGGCTATGCATAGGGGGGGGGGGCTATGCATGGGACATTTTTTATGTTTTTCAGAGGTGCGCAGAGGCATACTTTTTACGTCAAAAGCACGTGTTTTAGGGCATAATTGAGGTCAAAACAGGGTTATTCTAGTACAATACACCCCCAAGCAGGCTTATAGGTATCTTAGCTTGGTGTGGGAGTGGCTATGGGTGGGTACCTTATGACCAGCTTATGTAGGTAAGTTCAGGTACTGTACAGTACTGTACAGTACATATGGGGCTATGCATAGGGGGGGGGGGGGGGGGGCTATGCATGGGTCATTTTTTATGTTTTGCCAATATGGGGCTATGCATAGGGGGGGGGGGGCTATGCATAGGGGGGGGGGGGGGGCTATGCATAGGGGGAGGGGGGGGCTATGCACAGGTAAATACACTAAACTAATTTTGGTTTGGGTCTCTACTGACCAGTCGGAAACAAATGACCGCACATTCGAGCAGCATCGCTTTACAGTATACTGAATGATTTTCACTGCATTTTCATTCCACCCAGGTGCAAAACCAAAGTTTATTGTGATTTACTAGCACCTACTTGAATTTAATTTATTTGTAAAGCGTACAGCTACAGTACGTGTTTGCAAGACTTTCAAAACTGCTCGTGTCCTGTATGTATGTTTTACTGGTCTAATTGGACCCAGAACGGCAGATAATTTTGGCAGAAATTTACAGCTTGTTTCTACCTCAAATCATTTTATTTACTGCCTGCGCCGGGAGTGCTTTGGCGCCTGTGTTATTTGGCCTTTTGGTGCCGTAGAAAAAACCTGCCAAGAATAATGCCCCGCATCATCCGCCTCTGCAAAAATTCGTTGGGCAGCTATAGCAACCAAACCAGCCGAGCCTGGAACGCATTGCCATCTACCTTGGTCGAACATTCCATGCCCGAAGCTGCAGCCAATCCCGATACCTACCCCAGCGCTCCCCTTGCTGCCATCCCCACCCTGGACCCTACACGAATTCCATCCATCAAGAAATTCCGAACCCTCCTAACCGACAACTCTAGGCCATGTGCAAACGTCTTTCATGAATTGAAATCTTGGAATGAGTCCGCTATCCGTAGGGGTTCAGCTCAAATTCCCGCTCTCTCCAAGTTCCACTCCCAGTTATGACCACCTGACCGTTAACCGGCTTTTGTTTCATCGGATCTCCATGATACTTTTCTCCGCCGATTGCTGTTATGTCGACTTTATAGCTCTATGTCTATGTACGTTTTACTTTATGTATTAGCGTGATATGTACACATGATATTATAAACATGTAAATTTAGGACAGCCCGTACTGTGAGTGTGTATGTGAAAACACTGCGTGCACGGGCTGCATTTAGTGCGTTGTACAAGATGTAGAAATACCACAGGGCTGGGCATAGAAACAAAAACATGATGCGACGAAGAAAGAATAAGGAATGAACATGAGAATGACGACTACGCCACCCCTACTTTTTCTCATGATCTTCTTTTCTGGAGCATGAGCTTTTTATATGCGGCATCAGCTGGTGCCATGGCCTGCTTGGCATCAATATCAGCAAAGTTTGCCTTCAACTCAACTGAAGCAAATCGAGTTGCTCAATTCTTTCCGACCATTCTTGAGGTACTTCAGTGTTCAGTGTGCGTACAGTACAGTATGGTAGATTGCAACGTTACTAGCACCCATTCTTTTCGTATTTTCGTATTTTACCATGAACCGGTAGCATAAGCACTAGGTAACCGATGGAATAAAACAATTTTTAAGGGCAGCCTTCAGTGCAGTGTGGCGAGAGCTTGCTTCTTGGGGACATTTGTTCTTGCAAACGTAAGCATGTGGACACTGCATGCGAATGCTCTGCGACTCAGCAGTTCAACTTTGCAGGCAGTTCTGGTGAACACGGCTGTGAATTTTGTGCTCACGGTACGTCACACATTCGAGATTTTATATTGTTATTTTCGGCACTCGGACTACCCAGTAAAGTAAAACATTTGTTTTTAGGGTATATTAGGAATGGTTCTGTTTCATGAATTCCACGATTTGATGTGGTGGTTTGGTATCAGTTGCATTATTGTCGGAACGGCATTGGTTCGAACTGCGAAAGCGACGGGTCAAGAACATAAAATAAAGCGAAAATAAAAAATGCGAAAAATGTATAGCAAAATAACACTGTTGGAATTAGAAAATTTGGCAACAACGAATCCGCGCAGAACGCAGAGCCGCAGAACGCAGAATAAATTGCGCAGAACGCAGAGACGCAGAATACAGGGTGTAAATGGCGCAGAATAGTGATTGCTTAGCGTGCTGTGATGTTTAGAAAAGACGCATCCAGACATGTACTCCTAGAGAGCTGTACGCGCCCACCAAAACCTGGGTGGGAAAGTTAGTTTGCCAATCTCAAAATTTCAAAAACTTTTTGGTAAACTAATAGTGCCACTCCCAAAAGCTTGCATTAGTGCAGTCAAAGGTCAACACAGCACCCTGGCAAGAAGCCATAATGAGGTAAATGTGGTGGGAGGTTATCATTGGGAGGTTGGGAGGTTATCATTGGGAGGTCAGGGGGTTATCTGGGAGGTTGCATTAACGTTCAACCCATCAGTGAAGAAGATCCATTGAGGTGTTTGAAGTGACTGGCGCTGGGCAGTGAATGGTTATATCTATTTTGCGCAGGCCGACAGATGGACTTTGAGGCTTAGGCTGAGGCTTAGGCTTAGGCTGAGGCCTATCCCTCTGCATCCAATACCTAAGCCTAAGCCTTAGCCTAAAATGCAATGAAATACAAACCGCAGCGAAATGCAACTCCAACTGATTTCTTTACTTATGGGTCTAATGTTAAGCCATCACAGTTGGCATTCATATTGACATCTGCATCAGCATTCAAGCCGTGTTTGTGCCAGTGGAAACGCAGTGCAAACGTTGGTGTTCAGCATCCATTTCAAATGAGACATTATTGGGAGTGGCACTTTTAATTTACCAAGAAGATTTCTAAAAATTGAGTTTGGCAAACTTAGTTTACCACTCAGATTTTGAGTGAATTTTGCCTTGCGCAGGCGCGCGTGGCGCCCTGATTTCTAGGAGTACATGGCTGAATCGTCCTTCTAAACTTCGCAGCACGCTAAGGGATTGCCATACAAAAAGATTCTGCGTCATTTACACCCTGTATTCTGCGTCTCTGCGTTCTGCGCAATTTATTCTGCGTTCTGCGTCTCTGCGTTCTGCGCGGATTCGTTGTTGCCGAAAATTTCGCGAAGGCGACACATACGCAACGCAAGAAAAGTTGGACGACAAATAGCCAAGCGATTTCGCAAGGTCGCTGTGACATCGATGACGATCGCATCGTGCTGTAATGTGCTGCTGCTTGCTGGACTGGATAAGCACTTTTCGGATATAACACGTTTACGATCACGAAAATTGGCATCCATTTCGTGCGTGGTCGAAAATAACTGGTCTGATAAGCAGAATGGAAGATCTGTCATTGTCGTCATCCGCGCATCAAACGATATTGGAGGATTCCAACCAAAGATATCTGGAGGGAATCAGCAACGAAGTATTCTTGCTATTCGTGCTCATCGGCATTTTTGCTGTGCCTTTCCTCTACTTGCTGTACAACAAATTGTAAGCCCACCCAAAGCGACTGTTTGCGGTATGTGTTTTGTAACGTACACAACGTCCCTATAATACGGTATGTGTGGTACGTACGTACGGTATGTGTATAAGGTCAGTAGTACCTGCCCTGCCTCGATACACACTGCTACCTACAGTACCACTCTGTTCTGGCATTCTTTCTCTAGCTATTCTGCTGCCCAGCTAATTCATCCAGCTCAGCAGAGGATAGTGGATGAAGTGCGAGCTCGCCTCGGGTTGTTTGGTGGTGGAGGAGAGGGCAATGGGCAACCGGAAAGACTACCGCCCACGGCTCCACCACAAGCCCAACACCCTTACAACCCGGACATGCAGTGTCCCATCTGCTATGGAGCCGCTGCCTATGCTGTGCAAACCAACTGCGGACACATATTTTGCAGTAAGGCCGCCATCTTCAGTTACTGCATGCACTTGTATGTACTGTACACATGCAGTAATATACTTAGCCGGCCTACAATCACTTTAAAGTTACGATAATAGGGATGGTGCTTGCTAAAGTTGCGCTGGTTCTTTTTAGCAAATTGTATCATTGCATACTGGCGCTTTGGGAACTGGTTGGGCAAAGTGCAGTGTCCAGTGTGTCGCACCCCAGTCTCAGTGCTCATGCTGTGTTTCGCAGAAGTGACACTAGAGGGCGCCGAAGCGCAACAGAGGGCAGCTGCTTTGAATGAGATCAACAATTACAATCGTCGCTTCTCAGGAGAACCGAGACCTGTAAGCCTCACCCTGCCATGGTCTTCCGTGAGCTGTATTACCAGAAATGTATACTAATAGGTGGAGGGAATAAACAGGTGAAGCGTTTCCGTACAAAACATCACAGCGACCAAGTAGGGTCGTACCTATGGAATCCGTACCTCTGTGGAATCCGTAGGTGTGGAAGTTGACTTCCGTAGGTGTGGAATCCGTACCTGTGGAATCCGTAGGTGTGGAAGTTGACTTCCGTATGTGTGGAAGTTGACTTCCATAGGTGTGGAATCCGTACCTGTGGAATCCGTAGGTGTGGAAGTTGACTTCCATAGGTGTGGAAGTTGACTTCCGTAGGTGTGTGTGGATTGTGGAAGTCAAGTTCAACACCTATGGATTCCACACAGGTACAGTTTCCTTAGGTACGACCCTACTTGGTCGCTGTGATGTTTTCTACGGAAACGCTTCACCTGTTATGTACATTCCTGGTATTACAATAGTCTGGCCAGTAGGAGTTGGCAATTGGACTCAAGTCGTCCTGCGTTGTTTGCATGTATTTCTGCTAAATAGGAGTACACGAAGCGTGGACAGAAATCCGCATTTGTGAATCTATTTTACGCAACGCACCTTGAGTCCGAGTGCCAACTCCTGTTGGCCAGACTATAGTACATTACAGGTAATAATGTAGTACAGTTACAGTGCGTACGTTCTTTGTATCCCTGTTCGTTCGATATGATGGTACGTACGTACCACAATACATGCGTAGGTACTACATACATGCAGATCAAGTGATCGCCTATTGTTGCGTTGTTTCATAGATAATGGACTACATTCGTGACATCCCGGTGCTAATTCCTTATTTGGTGGGTCAGCTTTTCAGTGCGCACGGCATCAATTTCCTGTTTCGCGTGCGCTTATTCTTCTGTCTCATCGCTATTGTGGCCTATATCCTTTTGCCTTTTGACATTTTGCCAGAAGCTCTGTTTGGTCTGCTGGGTGTCCTCGATGATGTGCTCGTCTTACTCATGATATCTGCCTACATCATCTACGCTTATCACCAGTACATGGCTGAACAAATATAGGCAGTTGCACTGCTCCTTACTGGTCGGTCTTACGAGTACTTTGTTTATTGTTTACTTTATATGGTGCACCGTTTGTTCTTATGTAATGTGTGACGCGTGCCCTAACCACTTACGTAGATTGTATTTGTCCGTCGTGCACATTGTCTTGCAATAAGTACGCTCGATGTGCAAAAACGTGAAAGGTACTGCGTGTAAAATACCTGGCTTTTTTGTTCTCAACAGTACGTATGTACTGTATGTGGTTGTGTACAGTACATCCACAAGGCCACATTACTTTAACAGTAACACGACGACTTCAACTCAATTATGCGAGAGCTATTGATCTGATGCAATCAGTTTGGTATCTTCTGGGTGGTAGTTTTCAGCCAATATTTTGTAGATGTAGGAGGGCGCATTAGCAGAACTACGATGGGAAAATCGCTTTCGATAAAACTCATTCAAATGACCGTTCTCGAGCAAATGGTCGATGCTTGCGTTTTCCAATATATTTTACGCTGCTAGCAACAGCGAGGGATTTCAATTGACTTCAACGCAAGCATTGGCCTTTGTTTCGCTATCAAGGGTGTTAAAATTCTTACGTATTGGTGATGATGAGGTGGACATTTTCCGGAGGAACAAAGTCGAAGCTCACGTTGATTACCTCTGTTTCTGCCACTAGCCCTCCTACAACACACACATACAAATGTAGCCAACCTGCGTAAGTTGCGCGTTCAACGATGTGCCCACGCGGTTATATGTTTGTACTGACACTGTGCACTATTAGGTACATAATACCCGTAGAATGAATACACTTTTAGTACCTTCTGAGAAAGGAATGACTTCTCTGGGTGAGCGATGCCGATTGAAGCTCTCTTGGTCAGACACGGAGAGAAATTTGGGCGTCAGCTTGTAAAATGGAGCCAATACAATCACCTGAAAGAATATTATTTGTTCGCCACCAACTATTGAAGCACATACGTATGTACCAACGCAATAAGCAACTCTATAGTTGTTCAAAGAGAGAATTGGCAAAATAGCACAGCACAGCATTGGCCTGTACGTACAGCACAGACGTACAACAGTTCGTCGGCTGTCTGTCTTACAGGGACGGAGTATCTTTTGGCGGCTAAAGTGAGAGCAAAAGTTCCCGCATTCCCAATGAAGGCGCCGTCAGCCAGCACAGCATGAGCGCCCAGTATCACTTTACTAACACCAGACATGCGAGCGAAGAACTCCGCATCTCTCACACTACACACTCGAACATCCAACTTGGCATCTTTCAACGCAGATACCAACAGACGACCCTGAAATTCGTACGTAAATCATACTCACGAAAGATATTGCGTGCCGTATGCAGTCCACTTCCGCAAAATGAAAGATGTGTGCTCTTTCTTGGAGAAACTTTATGTACTGTACTGTATGTGCTGCTCTACATACAATTCAAACGGTCACACGCTGACAGGCAGCATCATACGCTGGAACTTTGGGCTTACGTCATTCACAGGTGCATTGTCGCCAACCAGAACAGTAAAACAACACTTTTTCGCCGCCGCCTAGTATACAAATCAAAAAACACGAACATGGGCAGGTATGCGATGTTCAATACTGTGCATGTGTACGTACTATTCGCTAGTTGCGCTAGGACTTTGGACTTTGGATGGTTGCGATGTGGCCCGCGGAATTTAGTGTAAAGTGTAGATTCGCACCGACGTTGTCGTTTGTTTTCAGATGACTGAACAACGTCGACACCGATCTAAACTTACACTAAATACAGCGGGGCCACCTCGCGCGCGACTATCCAAGCCTTCGCGAGTAGTGAACAGTACCACACCGTGTCCATTTTCTCAAGTTCATGAATGGTGTATACCTTCAAGAAGGCGAGTACAGTGCGTGAAAATGCGACAGTGAGTAGGGTGTCTCCTTGTTGCACATAGTCCGCAGACTGATTGGCGATGTTTTCCCGAGTGACATCCAGCTCCATGAACACTTCCTTCATGCTCTCCATCACTCCGTTCTTCAGCTCTTTCCCAGTCAGCAAAGCCTCCTCGTCTTGCTTCAACCACAACTTCTACACACACAGCAAGCCTACATTACATGCACCCATAAACAGCACAGACAGACAGACAGACAGGTACAATTACAACACAGCGACAGAATGGTTATCTATCATCATACATAGTACCTATACGACGAATGTAGTATGTACATTGAGATGGACACTGTGGTCATCCACTGCAACTTCTTCTTTTCCAGCTTGCATATGCTCGTCCCGAACTAATTTCACTACTGAAGATTGACAAATACATTACATGCAATATAGTAGTACAGTATATCTGGGTGCACGATCAAGAGCGTGCTTGTGACAGTTTTGGCGCCCGTAGTAATAAGTAAATCTGGCATTTCTATACAAGAATAGCAACCGGCTTTTTCCTTTTTCAAACACTATTGCTATTCTTGTTTAGAATGTCAGACTACTACGGAGCGCCAAAATAGTCAAGGACCCTCTTGATCGTCCACCCAGCTATACTAGGCTATATGAGCATGAAAGCAATTCTGATAAACGGCTAGAAAGCATAACTGTGCGCTGGCTGGCATACCTCGATCGAACATATTTCCGACCACAAATTCAGTTGGAACAGCTTTCATAATCAGTTCCTTCTCTACTTTTAGCAGAGTCACCAGCTGCCTGTATCAACATTACTGCTCCATAACGCAACGCATCACATACGTAGATACAGTATAACTGGGGGAACGATCACAGGGAGGGTGCGGGATCAGGTGCCAACCCGTAATTCTTTTTAGAAAATGTTTGCAAGTTCTGTACAGTTCTCTATAGATATCTAGAAGTATGGATCTAGAATATCGAATGTTGAACATCCATAAATATAGATGTCCATGAATGTTCGCCAAAACACGGTTTTGATCGTATAGGGAACAACAATATATGCATAAGAGGTGAGTTGCACTAGTAGGTACAGCTTACCTGAAATTAGAGTATTTTCCGTGTCCTACCACTTTCTGAGCATATTTTAGAGTTTTGTTCGCCAGGTCGTTAGACGATTCCGCCACTTTACTGTAAACAACCAAATGTACGTACACCACGCATGCCGCGTTCACATTAGAGACGTACATTCGACCCGACGAAAGCCCGAAAAAGTCTGTCACAGTCCATAGTTTTACGGACCGTACGTCGGCGTACGTCGCTGATCTGAACGTGATATCACTCAAAGTACTCAAAGCTAGAATGCTGCCATATGACGAACCGTATTTATTTACCGGTGCATAGCCCCCAATGCATATCCCCATATTGGCAAAGCATAAAAACATGCCCTATGCATAGCCCCATAACCCACTCCCACACTAAGCTAAGAATAGATGCCTATAAGCCTGCTTGGGGGTGTATTGTACTAGAATAACCCTGTTTTCGCCTCAATTATGCCCTAAAACACGTGCTTTTGACCTAAAATTAAAATGTGCCTCTGTGCACCTCTCAAAAACATAAAAAATGCCCCATGTATATCCCTACATGCATAGACCCATATTATAGGGCCTCTCAATTTTTGCATAGCACGAGGCTATACACCGGGAAATACGGTATGTATGTACATAGGGTATGCTGTACAGTACAACAGAACAGATACTAATTACCCCTGACGAAGACTCTCAGTGAAATCTTCCCGTAGCCGATCAATCTCCTTGACATGAGCTTGTTTCGCCATCAGTTCATTACAGACACATAATAAAGTTTTCTATTCCTGCTTACGTGATCGATCGCCCTCTCCAGTCTTCGCTCCACTCGCTCGACGCTCCTGGCTCGTGACTGGAGCTGGAGCTGGAGGAAGGAGGAGACTGACTATGCAAATTTTTTCCACTGAAAAAACGCGCAGTTCACACGGGTTACACTAATTGCTAAACCTAAACCTAAACCTAAACCGGCACACTAATTGCTAAACCACTAAACCAATGCTGGAAAATGCATAAAAATGCCTAAACATACAGCCCCTATGCCTAAGCCTGAACCGAGACACTAATACCTAAACCACTAATGGCGCGATCACCAGACGTCCGTAAATCCGTAAATCCGTACGTCCATCCGTTCATCAACCCATAATGTGTTCGTCCGTCCGTTCATCAACCATTAATATGGTTGACGAACATACGGACGTACGGATTTACGGATTTACGGACGTCTTGTGAACGCGCCATAAAAATGCTAAACCACTAAGTAGCCTACATTGTGGTATTTTTATTTACAAATTGTAATAAAAAATGCAAGCAATGTAATCTTTGCCCATAATTCTGTCCTGTTCCACTCCTGCATACATAGCCTAGGCTCAGGCTCAGGCTTAGGCCTAAGCCTAGCCTATGTATGAAGCCTATTTGCATTTTTGTTGCTAATTTGTAATAACCAGTGGCCCGTTACAGCTTCGCAGTAAAATCCTTTTGCAGATCTGGCAACCCTTTTGCAAATCTGGCAACCCTTTTGCAGATCTGGCAACGCTGTTTTAGATCGTGATCTGTCAACTCAACTTATTATGCATCTGGAAACCACTTTGGGCAGTTGGCAAAAAGTTGCATATATGGCAACCCTATCGCAGAGAGTTGGCAACCCTATAGCAGATCTGGCAACCGTTTTTCCGCATAGATCTGACAACCATTTTGTGCATCTGGCAGCCATTTTGCATAGCATCAGGCAAAAGTGGTGCATGTGGCAACCGTATTGCTGGTCTGGCAACCCTTTTGCGCATTTAGCAATGTGGCAACCCTTTTGCAGATCTGGCAACCCTTTAGCGCATCTCGCGTTTTAGTCTCGTGTGCACTTTCGGGCGTGACCATTAGCAAACGCAGGCTTGAAAACCTGCGTCGTTTGGTTTCAGCGACATTTAGTACTGAAATATCGATTATCGATCGATTATTGGTGATCGGCTGATCAGATCAAAAATCGCAGGCCTTTTTGGCGTTTTCGGGGCCATAAGCTCTCGAAAGAGTCCTGAATGGATGCTGTAGCTGCAAAACTGAGTGAGTAATGAGTGAATCTGCGCGCTTTTAGTACTAAAATATCGATTATCGATCGATTATTGGTGATCGGCAGATCAGATCAAAAATCGAAGACCTTCTTGCCACCCTTGGGCATATAAGCTTTCGAATGAGCCATTGGCGAACGCTGTAGCTGCAAAACTGAGCGAGTCTATAGCATTGCACACAGACAGACAGACAGACACACATCAGCCCTATTTGTTAGTAGAAGCAAACGCAGGCTTGAAAACCTGCGTCGTTTGGTTTCAGCGACATTTAGTACTGAAATATCGATTATCGATCGATTATTGGTGATCGGCTGATCAGATCAAAAATCGCAGGCCTTTTTGGCGTTTTCGGGGCCATAAGCTCTCGAAAGAGTCCTGAATGGATGCTGTAGCTGCAAAACTGAGTGAGTAATGAGTGAATCTGCGCGCTTTTAGTACTAAAATATCGATTATCGATCGATTATTGGTGATCGGCAGATCAGATCAAAAATCGAAGACCTTCTTGCCACCCTTGGGCATATAAGCTTTCGAATGAGCCATTGGCGAACGCTGTAGCTGCAAAACTGAGCGAGTCTATAGCATTGCACACAGACAGACAGACAGACACACATCAGCCCTATTTGTTAGTAGATTTACCACGGTATAAAGAAAAACGATGTTGGCTTATAAGTTTAGTGGTTTATAGAGATGTAACAGGGGCCCCGGCTCCGGCTCCGGCTCCGGTAAATCCCGGCATATTTTTGGATCCGGCTCCGGCTCCGGCTCCGGTATAATGAAGGTGGATCCAGTACCGGATCCATGGTCTATCTTTTTCACTTTTTTGCTGTCACTGCCCTTGAAAAAATGAGCTTTTTCCATCGAAATTGATCAAAAATTATTGCGAAACCCTTAAGGTCTCACACTATAGATCTCTGAGCCGTGGACTCCTGTACTACTACTGAAGTATCTGGTGATATCTAATTCCAGCTGTTTTCACTTCCTGACACCATACGATCATCCGTCTGCTTGTTTTCCGTTCGCTGTTTCCGCTCCAGTCGCGCTCTCTGCGCTCGTCTTCGTACTATGCAGGGACAACTGTCTATGCATGGACTTCTTAATAAATTCGGTCCAGGCTCTCCTGATCCAACGAAAGCGAGTTGAGAGGAGATCAAGATATCGATCGAAAGCTTGTTACACGATCTCTTTGACGCGCCATAGAGCGCCTCTTGAAACGGCCTCTCCGTGGCGCTATTCTTGATTGAAACGATAACTTTTTCAAACACGTTTTTCTTGGATAACTTTGCGTAGAGGCAACGTAGAGAGGCGCCGCAGGTACCGATCGATTCCTCTCGTCAAGACGCGTTGAATGGTGTGCCGCATGTTGAAAAATACCCAGTGGTTCCTTCGGAACACCCAAATCGCATGGTTTTTATGGTGTTCTTCGGCGTGTCGCACTGCGCCGAATACAAGAGCTTTGGCACTGCCGTTTGGTGTACGTTTAGAGGAAGAATGATACTTTATTACATTGTGACGGATCACTTTTATCTTGCGTACAACGGCTATGACGAAGCCTCAAAGTTGGCTCCGAAACTATAGCGTGAGACCTTAAATGAGACTGTTTTGCAGCTCTCAGAGAACCGCATTTGAGTCAATTTGTCTCAAATTTTACCTCATATCGCATTTTGGCAGCATAATCAAACGGTCAATATGGTTGCTCATTTTTTTCTACTGTGTATACTACAGCAATTTTTGGGCTTGGATCCGGCTCCGGCACCAGCTCCGGCTCTGGCCGGGGCGATTTTTCAGATCCGGCTCCGGCTCCGGCTCCGGCACTTTGAAAAATGTCGCCCTGTTACATCTCTACTGGTTTAGCAATTAGTGTGCCGATTTAGGTTTAGGTTTAGGTTTAGGTTTAGCAATTAGTGTAACCCGCAGTTCACTCCAAGAGGACTTTAAACCGTCAAGATGCCCATGCACGGAAGGCTCGTCACGTTATATCGCGGTCCACAGCTATAACACAGCGGTTGAATAGAATTACATACTACAATGTCACATCCCTATTTTTACACGTAGAATTCAAATATGACCTTGGTTTTCGCAAATTTTCTCAATTTTAGGCCTAAAAATTGCGATTTTCACCTTATACGTAATCAGAAATCACAGGAAAAGCAGCTGCCTTGGCTTTTCAGGTGGTCAGCACTGTACTTTTTGTCAATAGGTAATGAAGACAAGTACTTTTGGAACACAATGCACGAACTTTTGACCAAATGTTACTCTGTTGAATTGAAAACCTAGTCTACTGTATCTTCATCGTATACTTAGTACCATATGGCTAATATAATTCCAGTAAGAAAGCTAATTTTGTCCAACATATGTATACCCTGGTGTGTATCCCCATGCTATAGCCACTACTATACTGTAAACGGGGAAATTTTCGGACGAGGGAGAAACGGGGAAATTTTCGGTCCAAAAAAAGACCGTCCGAAAATATCCCCGTTTACAGTATATCACTATAATCACCCTTGCTATGTGCACTAACTAACTATATTAGGTGGTACATAGTAGTGGCTATATAGCATGGGGTTACATATCAGGGTATACATACCAGTAACAAAGCTTTTGTCCAGAATATGTATACCCTGATATGTAACCCCATGCTATATAGCCACTACTATGTACCACCTAATATAGTTAGTTAGTGTACATAGCAAGGGTGATTATAGTGATTTATAGTAGTGGCTATAGCATGGGGATACACACCAGGGTATACATATGTTGGACAAAATTACCTTTCTTACTGGAATTATACATTAGAATATACACCCAAGAATATGGTATTATGTTGTGCAATAGGTGATGTAGGCCATATGGTACTTAGTATACGATGAAGATACAGTAGACTAGGTTTCAATTCAACAGAGTAACATTTGGTCAAAAGTTGGTGCATTGTGTTCCAAAAGTACTTGTCTTCATTACCTATTGACAAAGAGTACAGTGCTGACCACCTGAAAAGCCAAGGCAGCTGCTTTTCCTGTGATTTCTGATTATGTATAAGGTGAAAAATCGCAATTTTTAGGCCTAAATTGAGAAAATTTGCGAAAACCAAGGTCATATTTGAATTCTACGTGTAAAAAAAGGGTAGGATGTGCCATTGCAGTATGTAATTCTATTCAACCTGCTGTGTTATAGCTGTGGACCGCGATATAACGTGACGAGCCTTCCGTGCATGGGCATCTTGACGGTTTAAAGTCCTCTCTAATTTCAAGGTGTCCATGAGTTCACTCGTGTTTGGTGCCAAGGACTCCTATATGCTTAGGTGTCCATGGTCCGGTGCGAGACCGCGGCGTTTGAAAAAGAGGCGGAGCAACTGGATGGAGAACACTGCGCGCTTTTCTGTTTTTGTCGACAGCTTGCGATTTACGGTTGAAAACTGTCGGCGTGTGTCGCGTGCATAGCGAGAAGACCGCGAGATCGCCTTTCGTATAGCCTATATGCAATTTATTGTTTTTTTCCTCATTAGCGCCTTTTTGTAAACCTGATCTATTGTCATTCGCTCCCTTTCCTTTGTCTATGAGAAGTCGCTTTTATTTTGTCGCGTCCCCACACTTCCACACACTCGCCTCAGCTCTGCTTGTCATGGTGAGCCTTGATGGTTTCTGAAGTGCTACATTTTCTTGCTCATGTCTGTGACCTGTACCAGTGCGTTACCTACCATGCGCGCATTTTTCTCGTATCGTATATTCATTTATTATTCTTCGACAAAGATAAGATACCCTGTGACTGAAGCACTGATGAACTATTATTATACAATACAGTAGGTACCTACCTACAACCAAAATTTTTGCTACAACTGATCGAATGCAAACGAAGCGTGATCAGTCAACTTTTTGTAGAGTGGAAGCCTGCGTAGTTTGTGAGCTTTCTTCTTCGACGCGATTATGGTCATTGTCGTTGCTGTGTTCAGTCACGGGTAACAGTAGAGATCCCTTCTTTCCAAGTATGTCACTTCCGAGTTCCTGTGCCAGCAGTTTACTCAGATGTCTTCTGACTTCATCTGCATCTGTCTCGTCACAGCTATCGGATCGGCTGCTGCGATGTCGAGTGTGAAAATTCCCAATGGCATCTCGTCGTTTGCGCAACCGATTAGTAATCACTTGAGGCTGTTGCAATGGTTCCGCCTTCTTCTTCAGGCATTCGCATTGGAAAACACTGTTGAAAATACGCCGAAACTTTTCCTGCAAATTATAGAATTAGCGGCGCTTCTCTTAGCTGCTTTTGCTTTGCTGGACGAGTTGCATGCATAGGTGTATGCCAGCCAAAGCCAACCTTCTATGTTATAGGCTACACATATTGGTATTATGCACATACATTACATACCACACTACACACTGCGCTTTGAACCGTACGTTGAATACGTAGTAAATAATCGGATTGAGACATGAGTTACTCATGGCGAGAGCGTGAGAGCAGAAGAAGATGACGTTGATGTAATAAAACCTAAAAAAAAACGATTTTATTTCCTATGTGTACAAATTGCCAAATCCACAAGATCTCTGCGCCGGACTCCCACCAGGTGCCCCCCCCCCCTCCCCTCCGCCCCCCCCCACCCCCCCCCCCCCCCCCCCTTAACAAACTTGGCGCTCGCTCGGGGGAATCAGCGAAGTGTAGTGTACTGCACATACGTACAATACTATACATACCGTATGGCGTTTGTTTACAGCTTACTCGTTGATGCTAGGCGTAAATTCGTTGAGAAGGAGGTAAGTTTCATAGGGCAGCCAGCAAAACACGAAGACAGTGACGACTATCAGCAACATTCTGGTAATCTGAAATCAGCAAGTCGGTATTCTATTTTGTTTTACGAATTCACCGCTACGCGCTACCGTTAACCGTAATGCTATCGCTCAATTCAATACCAGCTTTTTCCCATGGGACACTCCTTGCCCTTGACGGAGCTTGTCTTTGCATAGCGCATAATATCGCCTGTCAGTACTGCTTTTCTTGCCAACAGGGCTGTCGAAAGCTATGCGAATGCATACGATAGAATATGCGGTAACAATGATGATCAGTGGACCAAAATACTGGATGAACACCAGTGCAACGTTGTAGCTTTTCCACCACAGTTCACCTATATACATTGGAAGGCATCGACGAATCAGCAGCAATGTCGCCAATGATGAAGGAGCTGTCTGTTCTTCAACGAATGTGTCATTTTCATAAAAATAAAAGACCCGATGATAAATGCCAAACGGCGTCGACTGCGCGACACTCAAGCACCAAATGAGAAAAATGGTGAGCTTGGAGGCGAACGGCGTCATCTTGGGACGAGTTGAGCAAACGATAGAGCGATAGGTGTCGACGGCTGTCCCCGTAATCGTGTAAGCGCTCACCGATAAGGACATGGTCTCCACGAATGGCACTAATTGACACATGAAATTCGGCAGCTGCCATTTTTGTAGTAGAGCTGCTTGAAACTTGAACGGTATGGCGAACAGACCAGTAATGAGGTCAGAGATGGCCAAGTTCAGAATAAAGTGGTTAGTTGCGGTCTGACGAAGATGCGCATGTGTCAAAACAGCAACGATGACTAGACTGTTACCACAGATGGACAGAAACGCAATGAGACCGTAGAAGATGAACCAAAACGCCAATTCAAACTCGGAAAGGCTGTACAAGTAATCACCATTTTCATCTTCCGTTATCGTTTCTTTCTCCAAAGATAATGGTTCAAGCATAAACGCGTCATTCAACAGAGAAGAACTTACGTTCCGAACCCTCGAATCCATCAGATAAACCTTGTCGTAGGGCGTGTAGTAGCGTTTTGACGACCTGGCTTCATCTGGGTTATTATGGTGAGGCCTATTGACCAAAACAATAAAATTTAGGTAGCGCTAGTACCTACATAGGTTACTGTATCTGTTTTCAAAATTCCAAATATTGAACCGCCAGCCTATGTAGTTGTAGATACAGGTATCCGGTATCAGTTACAACAGCAGCGCTTTTCTGAAAATATCTCTGCTACGTAAAAATGTATAAACGTGACGTACTGTAGTATAGAGAGGATATTATACTGGTGCGTATGTATGTACATGTACAGAACATACACATGATTTAGTCAGTCAAACAGTACAAGACCATAGACCCAAGCTTTCCGGGGGTTATTGCGAGTTTTACATTACAATACGGTATTAGTTATTACCGTGGCTTGAATTCAGATTCCGGAAAGGAGATTAATAGCAAATTCCGGAATCATCCCGCGTCAGGTAACGAAACGATACAACAGCTGTTTTTGAGAGAGGAAACGCAAAAAGTTGCACACATACAAGATTCCACACAATATTGATATGCCTGAGGTTGACTGCAGTCACCATGTAGTGGCTATTATTTATTATGTCACCACAACAAAACAAACGTGACGAAAAACAAATTTTTCCGGCTTTTGGTGCCTGTTGGATCTAAGGATTTTTCCGGCTTCGAAAGCGCATCTTCGTGTGTTTGCTTAGCTGCGCCCTGCACGATATAATCCCATCACATTCCAAAACGCATGACAAAACTTATTCGCAAAAGAAGCAAAAGTCTGCAATCTAATCAGTTCAGCCAGATTCGACGGATAAGCCCAGAGGCGCAGAGGCATCGTCGAGGCGGCAGTTCGGATGAGGTTCTCTCTCAAAGTTGGGAACAGCGACCACAGGCAGATGACTGACTAACATACTCTTACATTAGATTCAAAACATAAAGAGAAACATTACGTAAAATAGGGCTGGTAAAGTTCGATGCAAGGAAGAGAAAGGAGACACAAAAATTAGATTTTTCCATTTCAAGCAACAGTGTAGTAGATTTTACATTTTACGTATAAAATTAATTCGGTTCACCAGGGATTGCAGGATGCCACGCCCCATCTTCCCCATGAAAATGAAGTTCGTGTGTACTGTAGGTACTCTACGTATTTCGCAGTCGCACTCGCACATCGCACACTGTATATATAGGCCTACGAAGGAAGCGACCGTCAACAGCTTGATAATAGCAATGCGTCACAAATTTCGCACTTCGCAGCTTCCAATAGGTTACTTATGTATACGCCCACGACACGCGATACGCATACTTAGAGCGCCGATGATACGTCGCTTGTCATTATGACAGTTAGACTATGTATGGGTCCCCAAACCCCAAGGGCGTCGTTTTTTCCTTGCAGGTACAACCACACAGTGTGTGTGTGCATGCCACGAAGTCATTTAGAGCTCGACGGTCGACATCCTGCTCAACTTGGGTGAGCAATCGAAATGTAAATTTCGAAACTCATGCATCAGCGCATATGTCGATTGGACCTAGAACGTTCAAACATTTTTCGTGCTTTACTGGCTTTCTATTTATATATTCCCATGTTATTACGGCATCATCGGCGGGGCAAAAAAGTTATCTCGGAAAATGCAATAACGTTTTAGTTTGGAAGTTTGAATAAATTTACAATAAGTATATACACCGAGTCAAAAATACTTGCAAACTAATAAATACAGCATTTAGCGACAGACTTCTAGAGGTTACACGGACATAGCACTCTATTTTGATACTGGGCATCACGTGGGAGTCTATGCACATACATAACGTGTGGAACATAGGACAGCTTTTACATTCCTGAACACAACAGCACAAAATTGGCTTTGAATGAGCTTTGTTATGTACGTTGTCATATAGAAAAATATCGCCTTCAATTCTATCCAGCTTTTACATAAAGTCTAAGCTGTATACCTGAAGGGATGCCTATTATCTCACATCCTACATAGCGCACTCACTGCTACCATGCAGTGCACTCACTGTGTATGCGAATGAAGGATAACAGCATGTAACAAGACCAATTTCACACATCACAAATCACCTAGTATCCAAGCAATTATATTGATAAGAAGAATATAGTGCAAATCACAACTTGGATGATCCACTGGACAGCTTTTTGACCTTCATCATTTCACGTTTGATCGATCCTGAGCTAAGAAACATATAAGAAACATTTGTCAAGATCAATTATCAGTGAAGAGTATGATGCAGAAATCGTTTTCCTTTCTTCTCAAAAAAACCGCATCTTTTTCTGTGGAGCATGTGTCGAGATATCTCACTCAGAAGATTCCCAGCTTGAACTCCCACGTGTTGAAAGATAGCCGTTCCATTCGGAATCTCACCCTCGTTGCCCACACAAAAAAATAAATTCGTGGAGTCCTATGTCCGCCTAAGCTCTCTAGAAGTCCGTGATTTAGCCTACGGGACGCCGAACCAAGGACTCCTAGCGCCGAACGAACGTGACGATATAGACTGTAGTGACGATAACGACGTTTTGTTGTGTCTTGCGTTTACAACGATGAATACGAATTGTAGGCGTAGGCATGCGTATGTAGTCGGATTGGAGACCGCCGTTGAATAAGCAAGGACTTGCTAATCCTTGATATAAGCAAAATTTTATTCTTATTTATTCGCTAGATTCTACCTTTCGTTAATATTTCATGTTTCAGATGATCGCAGGCGGTAACTGATATGGACACAGCGCAGCGATCAGATGAGGATGATGCCATATCGTGATCTACGAAATCTGGCAACATGAGACCATGTGTACCGCGCCGGTTGCGCCTCTCCTTGTGCCTTCTGTCAGTTGGCATCATTGTCACCACCGTTTTTCTCGTGAAAACTTCCGGACCCGCTGCTGCCGACGACCCTAGGAAAGGCCCGGGCGGCCAGAAGAGCGTGGTAGGTGCAGCCGAACAGCGACAGATACATCCCGAAGTGGCAGATGAGGAGGATAAGAAGGAGTTTTTACCGGCCGAGGACCGTCGTCCGGGTGGCGCAGTGGCTAGTTTGCAGTGTCGCATAAACGGAGAACAAACCGTGGACTGTTTGAGAGACGCGAAGGCCGGCGATGTCTTCTTGCCTTTCAATGGCTTCTTACGCTCTTATCTGGAGGTGCATGGCGGCTTCAGCACTGATCAGACGACAGGCGAGGAAGTGTTTGAGTGGTGGCACAGCTACGCCAAGCTGCATGTACCCCCGGAAGAGCCGTACGACCCCCACGGAGTCTTCGGCCCTTTCGCACTCTACAGTGTCGAGAACAGGGAACGGGTCAAGTGCGTGGATGCTGCTCACGGTATGTAGAAGTAGAACTTGCACACGCATACGCAGTGAATAATCAGAGGAATATATAGGTACCTAGTTACAGTCGGTGCGTATACTTGCTGGAAGTGGTGTGGCCATAATTTTTGTGCTGCAAAAACAAGAATTACAACTTCTTCACTAGATGTCCATGGACAGACAGAATTATCCCTCTGTACATACATACATACCTACCCAACATTTACTTCGCTTTGGTGTTCGTGTTCTGGAGGACAGCAAAAGAATACAATACCTAACACCTACTATATTTATGTACTCAACGTAAATGTCGAATCTTGCGATCAAACCCACGCACGTTTACGTGCTATTGAGACTGCTCATATTCGCATTTGTACACCAGCGCGGCGCAAACTAAAAACCTTTTATTCTGCTAAAGAGTTCGTATGTATGTACTGTACGTACATAAGTTTGTTTGGGAGACTGTCTTCCGTCCGCACGTACGTGAAATAACAAATGAAGTTGTATTTTGGTTGAGTAACAAATCCCCAGTGAGCGCTTGTCAGGGCTCAGCCAACAACTCGTAAACCCATCAAATTTTTACACGCCTGTGTACATACGTACGCTCTATCTGTATACGAAGCTCTTGGGTGGGAGCGCAATTTGTTCTTGCCTAGCTCCTTCTGTTTGTTTACATTTTCGGTGCAGTGAAAGCAAGGGAGCGTGAGGGGGAGGATTCTCTAAAAATAATATCAAATCGCAGGCGTAAACACATCCCACACGCCATCTCGCATGAAGAAAAGCGTGGTGATGGTCATCGAGTGCTAATCCATGCGTGTCCATATTACTTTTACTCTTCTGTTTGTTGGCTCCATTGATTTTGTTTCTAATGTGTTTCAGAGGTGCCGATGTCAATACAATGGGGACCAAGTCCTTATTTCTATCCTATTCAAGTTGCTCAATTTGGCCTGGAGCACTACAGCAAAAATCTTACAGGTACACAGTACAGCTTTTGCGCATTCTCTTGCTTGCAGTAGCGTATATGCACACAGTAGAAAGGGAATTTCGTGTTCCCGTAAATGTACGCGTTCGCTATTTTGAGTATGCTGCTGTTGTCTACAAATTGGCTCAGTCAAGTTGAGTAAAAGGCGGAGAGCAATCATAGTGCATAATGCGCTGCTTCCCCTTGTTTTCTGGCAGCCGTCTTCAGGGAAGATGGATGTTTACCGATTTTGCTTTTATTGAATAAAATATTGGGATGAGATGCGGCTCCAAAGGAGGGTGGCTATTCTATTCTCCAACATAGTAGCCTGTCTATGTCTGTCTAGTATAGCTACTCTTGGATGAGGGAGCCTATCCTTTCCTCGCTAATAGGCGATGATTTGGGAAGAGTTAAATGAGTTCATTACGGGCTCAGCAGGAAAGTACGAACGTCAAGGCCGCCCGCTCTTTTTCCCCTCATATTCTATTGCCCCGTTTTCTCGACAAGTCTAAGTCGGATACTGATACGTATCATGTAAGCTATGCCAGAAATATAAGGGACTAAACTAACATACTTTTGCTTTCAAGCACGTTAGAGGTTGCAGGGGAATGCGCAAGTTTCGACTCCGGCAGGAAGGGTATGTAGTGCAGTCTTGGTGTCCTACTCAAAGCGCTCAGCATGTTAGATCAGTCACGTTTCACACTAGTACTTTCCATGCAGAGTGGTGCAAGCCAAAGTTTTTAGTGTATACCGGTGCGAAACTGTTGTATGTAGCGATGTGAGGGTTGATCGTTTCAGCGAATTCGCCTGTGATTGCGTCCCTTCCTTCGAACTGGGAGATTCCACCTGATTTCAAGCAAGATTCACTGGTTGAGTGGACAGCACTCAGTGATCTCAGTAACACACACAAGAAAGTCATCCATATCAAGACGAATCGTAAGAAACAAAGGAGCGTATCGCTATGTTGATGGTACAAGGTTATTAAAAGCCATTGTGTCATGCATTCTCCTTGATTTGCGATGTGGGAACTGATGCGCCGTTGTGCATTTCAGCTAGCCTGGATAATCCTGGCGTCTTTCTGCAGCTGGACCCTCGACCTTCCTTGCCCATCCTCCAGTTCACGGCGCGTTTGGCAGTCAACGCCAGTTTCACTGTGTTCGTAAAGCGGAGTTTAGTGACTGCCAGTGGCGGCGAAGTTGCGCCCACGTCTCAGGAATCATTCTTCAAGATTCACTACGTCCAACAGCACTTGCCATCCTGTGTCAGCTTCGACGAGGCTGACAAATCCATCATCTACGGCTTGGGAGTCGACCGCTTCGCATCCAAAGACGGTCTGGTCACGTTTACCAGGAATATTGGCACGGATTTCACGCACGGGTTAACGGCCTCGGAGTCGAGGCGCGGACTGAGGAAGAGACTGAAGAAGAAGAAGAAGAAGGCGTCTCAGCTCAGGAAAGAGTCTTCCGCGTTCACTGGCAACCAGAAGAAGGTGGAGTGGTCGGAGCGACTGACGCTAGTGTCTCTGGCTTTCCGCGGGGAGGCGTGGCTGGTGGCTGATTCGCTGCGTCAGGCGTCGAGCGCGCATCGCTCCCAGTTTCTGGCGGCTGCTGATTGGCTGCTGGGGAGTCAGGACGGGCGCGGTGGTTGGTCGGTGCCTGTGCGTCGCTCCCTGTCGGGCGACCGACTGAGTCTGCAGCCGGGCTGGTACTCCGCCATGGCGCAGGGACACGCGCTCTCCCTCCTCACGCGCGCCGCCCACGCCACAGGCCGCAAGGCCTATCTGCAGGCCGCGGAGAAGGCCTTAGGCCTTTTCGAGCTGGATGCTGCCAAGGGCGGCGTTCGCAACTTTTTCCTCCGCTCCCTTCCTTGGTACGAGGAGTATCCTACTGTCCCGGGCAGCTTCGTCTTAAACGGCTTCATCTACTCACTGATCGGCCTGTACGACTTGAGCGTGCAGGACAGTGCGAAAGCTCGGCAACTGTTCGATGTGGGACTGAAATCTCTGCGAACTCTGCTGCCACTATTTGATACGGGCTCTGGAAGCGTGTACGACTTGCGTCATGTTTCACTGAGGGACAAGGGTGATGTACCGCCTAACTTGGCCAGGTGGGACTATCACGCCGTCCATATTTATCAGCTCAGGTGGCTGTACAACATCGAAGGAGATGAGATGTTCAAGCAGTACGCGGATAGGTGGACGAAGTACGCGAAAGGAGAACGAGCTAAGCATAATTGAAGATAGATGCGTAGACTATGCCATATTATAGCTAGGCACTCCGTTTTCCATTGCTTCAGGTACTGTATGTACTTGTGTACAACGACTTACAAAAAATCAGAAAGTATACTAAAATTCGCTTCACTCAGGTGGTTCCTTTGCTTACCTACCTTACCTTGTGCAACTGACCTGCTTGTTTTTTGCATCATGGAGTTCTATCGAATCTTGTTTGTTTATTTATGAACTGTTCATTTCAATCTGCCCTGTACCTTTCAACTGTTGCATTGGTTTTCGCCGAAGAGATTATATCTGACTGTTTCCGTTGTGATTGATAGGCTATGGTTGCTTGATTTGATAGCTTGATTATTGGCGCTTCGAATGCAACCCGTGCAACAGCCGTGTGTGTACTCTATAGATAAAGTCTTTTGCTATCAATGAGTTGGATTCCTATATTTTGGTCTTTCGCTTGTAAACGGCGCAAAATGATGTACTGTACCTACCCAAATTGAAAGACCAAATAGAATGTGGAGTAAATCGGACCAGGGGAAATTCTGGATCCACCCCTTTGGTTTCGTTCAGGCAGCGACAGGCAAATCGAGGATACTGTCGAACTTACAGACATATGTGCGTGCAAGTTATCGTGATCGTTTGGATGCCACCCCGTGGCCCGAATTGGCTTGTGCATTCTTGGATGTTGTGGGTTGGGTGATGAATTGCAAGTTTTGAGTAGCTTTTGAAACCGTGTTACTTTCAGACTGCAAGAGCATTCCTGAACTAAATGCTGCTTGGCTATGTTTAGCCATGGACCGCTGAATGTTACTAAACCACGCTTATGGACACGTCACTTTGATGACGCCTAGACTAGGTGCGGCTTAGTTTGTACGCAACAGCATACTGAGCATCAAGTTTTAGTTCCATTTCGCACCATATTGTGGGGTTTTGTCCAACAAAAAGTAATTATATGCATGATTGAGTACCTAGGACGTGAACACAAAGTTTTTTTTGGCATTTCATAGCAGATACAGAGTTCTATCTAGACCAATTGAAAACATTATAGAAAGTACTGATACTGAGTACAGGCCAGAAACGAAGGGTGATCACCAGCAAGACATTGAGTAGGCAAAGTAGAAATAGTAGATCAATTGATGACACAACACTTTCATCAAATCAGTAGGTGAAAACAAAAAAGATGGAGGTTTATGTACTGTATGCACTGCCCTACATATGGCTGTTCTACTATTGCTGCACTTGTGTATGTGGAAGAAGGTTACAACGTGCTTCCGATA